>JAHWFP010138336.1:8489-28982 GCA_023313725.1 Lithobius niger | reverse complement strand
TGCTTCAGTTCTACAATTAGTGTTTCAGTGCTTCAATATTGCTTGCTGTGTTTATGTAATTCAGTGCTTCAATTCTACAATAGTGTTTCGGTGTTTCTATATTGTTTGCTGTGTTTATGAAATTGCAACTGCAATTTGTGTTTTTTCTGCGCTTCAATTATGTGTGCCTTGTGCTCCAGCAATAGTGCTGTAAGAATATGCATCACAGCTTCAGATCAGCATTCATTGCAGAATTGGCCTAAGTATACTGCTGGAAAGGTAAGTGAAATTTTCATTATTTTAATTATTGGCTTAGTGTGTGCGAGCTTGCAACATGGTTATCAACATTTTGTTCGCCAAAATCTGTTACACAAACAATATGCTCAGCACACGCACAGTAGCCTACTACGCCTGTATTTTTCCCACTGTTGGTCGAGTGGTGGTGACATAATACCATTTATACCATTACATTGGATTTGCCAACTTGCTAAGCCAAAAAATTAAATAGGCCTATGCTACTTATACTAATCAACGAAGCGCCAGATTAAAAATAAAAAATTGTCCAACACTTCTGTGTTGTAGTAACGAGCATTTCTGTAATGCGTAGGCCTAGTTAGTTTTGTTTTGGCCTTTGCTACTGCATTGTATGATTGTAGGTCCCTAACAATAAAAACACACAAAAAATGACTTTGTATTTCAGCGGAGTAGCACGTCTACTTTCACGTACCAAGTTGATTTTTTTTTTGGGGGGGGGGGAAGGAATGTTGACCAGGTATTTTTTTTTTATTTTAGGCCTAGATTTTGGGACCTGCAGTGAACAGGAAATTTATAAATGCCTTGACGTTACCACTGCTGTAATCCCCATAAATTGTTATGAAAACGATAATTTGTTTAGTGATTCATTTTGCAGTGACTATCTCAAGAGTCATCGTAGTATCTGGCTTTAGCCTACTCACAATATATCAATATAACCAAGTTGTATTTTACATATGTAAGTTTGGTGGTACACACAGTGCAGAAGCAAACTAGTGTTGCATCCCTTTTATTTTCACAGTTTACCCAATTCCGTGCCATTTCATTTCGTCGAGGATTCTAACCTAAATAATTACAATCATAAAAAAATCTTAACAAATCATGACATAGGCCTAGGCCTAATGTTTTTTTTTTTTAATTCTTCCAGGCTGCAAATACACACAAGAAATCGAGTAGGCTTATTATTTTTTTGGTGGCCAGAAGGCGGCCATAGTTTTTTTTTTCCATTTGAATAGGTCTAGATGTTGTAATCTGCAGTGAACAAGAAATTTATGAATGCCATGGCATAATACTGCTGCGATCCCATAAAATGATTTGTTTTGCAGTGAATATCTCGCAGTCACCAAAGCATCTCGCTTTAGTCTACTCAAAATAAGTCCATATTACCATGGTCTAAAGTTGCATTTTACACATGTAAGTTAAGTTTGGTGGTGTACACAGTACACAAGCAAAGCTGTGAGCATCTCTATTATTCTCACATCTTCTCTGATTTCATGCTATTTTTTTTGCATAGAGATTTCTAACCTAAACAATTATAGGGATGCACCGAATACAAAATTTGCCGAATACCGAATATACAACCGAATACTTACCTTGCCGAATACCGAATATGTAACCGAATACCCAACTTGCCAAATACCAAATACTGAATATACAACCGAATAGTTAAACTACCGAATACCGAATATTCGGCATCAAACAATTTACATATTCGGCCAAATACCGAATATCACTATTCGGCCATAATCAGTATTCGGCCGAATACCGAATATCACTATTCGGCCAAAATCAGTATTCGGCCGAATAACGAATACTTGAATTTTTGGCCGAATAGGCCGAATACCGAATAATTACCGAATATTCGGTATATCACTAAACAATAACAAAATCTAAAAATATCGTGACAAAGGTCTAATTATTTTTATTTTTATTTTTACAGGCAGCACATGTAAGAAATAGGGAAGGCTAGGCTTTTTATTTTTTTTGTGGAGGGAAGGTGGCCATAGGTTATTTTCTTTTATAGTGGTGCCTAGATGTTGGCATCTGCAGTGAACCTCAAATGTATGAATGTCATGACATCGCCACTGCTGCGATCTCATAAATTAAAAAAAAACTATAATTTTGTCTGTAATATGTTCACGTATTGCTTTGGTCTAAAATTGCAATTAGCATATATGTAAGTTTGGTGGTGCACAGTACACACGCAAAGCAGTGTGCATCCTTTTTTCCCAGCTTCCATAATTTCTAGCATTTTATTTCATGGAAGTTCCTATACAATAGCTACTTAAATAATAATAAAAAAATTTTAAAAAACTTAGGAGGCTGTTAGTTTTTTTTTAATTTTACCAGGTTCCATACACGCATGAAGACGAGTAGCCTAAAAGCCTACTGTTTATTTTTTTTTGGGGGGAGGGGGGGGGGAGGTTGATAACTACAGTTTTTTTCAACTAAGCCTAGATGGTGGGATCAGCAGTGAAAAAGAAACAATTCCACCACTGCTGTGATCCCATGAATTGTAAGGAAAATGGTATACTGTTCCATTTCTCTGGGCACGAACTTAAAATTATTTCATTATTACTGCTTTATTAAAAATTTATCCACTTCTTGCCGTATGTGATGAAATGTGTAAACTGTTAGCAAACTTGCACAGTTTACACTTTTCATCATATTTATTTTCACATCTTCCCCAATTTCATACCAAAGCTTGTGCAGAAAAGGAGGTCAATCAAGGTCTTGCAGGAAAGCCCAACACCTGCTAAAGCATCATGTGGAGGGCTTGCCTGCATAACCTGGTGGCTGGGAGGAGGGAAACCTGTCAGAGGCTGGGGGTCAAGGGGTTAGTATCTTCCTTACGAGGACCAACAGGATTTGTGATGTGCACTGCATTTATCTGAACCTCACTTTTCACTTTATCAGATTCCTGCACTGCACTTTGTAGCCCAAGACACCCGTTTTTGTCTAGGCTATCAGCTCATTTTTTTGACGGTTCACTAGATAGCGCACCGTTACCTCCCTGGTTAGCCTCAACAGCACACTGAGTTACCGTGTTTTGGCCACCTTGTTGTCTACCCTGATTACGGCCCTGCTGTTGACCGTAATTTTGCTGGCGATTATCGTTTTGATTACGATTTTGGCCACCACCATTATTATAATTACCACCATTACTATTCTGTTGCCCATACTGCTGATTTCCTCCATTTAAGTGTTGGGGATCCCTATAATTTGAATTACCACAACCACCTCTGTAATTACCTCTACCACGATAACCTCCACGTCCGCCTCTGTTGTTGGCATTTTGGTTGTTACTATTTGACCCTGAAATATTCTTTCGCTCATTCCTTTGTCGAACTATTTGGACATTTTCTGGCTTTGTTCTGCTATCTCTTTTTATATGACCACGCCCTAAACAACGATAGCACATTTTATTTTCTGGACCATTTGTGTGAACTGCACTTGCTTTAACTTCATTATTTTTGACAGTACTTATTTTGTTTCACTTCTTTCTAAACGTTCAATTTTGTCAGCCATTGTTCCTAAAGCCAAATTATTAATGCCAATTTCTGGAACCTGTTTATTTTCTACAACAGTAGCCGGAGTGGTGGGCGAAGTCGTCTATTTACCTTCCACAAAACCTTCCATAACAGAGCTCTTTTTAACAGCCTCATTATACATGTCTCGAAAGGTTTTAGCGTTAGCTGATGTTATGTGCCCTTCAATATCTTTAGGCATAGCGTGATGGAAAGCGTCCCGTAAACCTTCATCTTTGCATTCCAGCTTACGTACCCTTTCCGCCTCACTATCCCCAGGCTTAACCCTCCAGATTGCTGCTGCCGTAGCTTCTAATCTTTCCAAAAATTCCTCTAATGATTCTCCCTCATTCATACCAGATGTGTAGAACATGCTTTTCGTTATGCTTCGACCTGCACTTCCAAAACGGTCAACCAAAATCTCCTTAAAACTTTCCCAAGTTTTTGCACCAGCAATCTGTGAATTTGTAGTTAAAAATTTAGCGACATTACCTGTGCATTTGCTACATGCAACTGAGATTAATTCAGAATCAGCTAATGTTGGGTCCAAAGTAAGTAAATTTTATATCATTAACAAAAATGTGAAAATGTCTAATTTATCGTCTCCAGCAAATGACAAAATTGCTTTCTTAGCCTGCCGTATTTCTTCCCACATTCTTGACTGTTTTAACCTTTCCTCAGGATTTTGTGACCGTAAAGTATCAGTCACTTTCCTTACCAAATCAACCTGGCTTTCATTCGCCCTCTGTAACAACCTTTCTTGAGTTTCATTATTGGCTTGAAAACAAGCCGACAATGTGCGTGACAAAATTTGTTCCACTACCTCTTCATTTATACCCCAACTTGATTGTTGAACTACGGCGTCATTAACTAACTCCCTAATTTGCCTCTCATTATCCACCGGACCTCGGTATTCAAATGGTGATTTTGATTTGTTAGCCAATCTACCTCTTAAATATGGCCTAGTAACTTGATCTAGGGTCCTAGTCCTATTTTTCTTCCTTCCTCTATCATCATTATCGCCTGTTTCGGTACGTCTCGACGAACGCGAACGTTCCCGATTCAGGTTTGGAGGAGGATCATTATTTTGGTCCTGATCTACATCAGGATCATCTGAATCCGACTCAAGAACAGCACCACGTGTACTATGTTTAGGTGCGCTGGTTATAGGTGCTCAGGTCTACAAAATTATCCCTATTTAGAGGAGGTTTAATAGCCCTGCCTCTAGATGAACGGGTAACCGTTCCTCTAGCAATACAGCATGATAAATATTTATTAAGGCAAAATAAAAAAAATTTCAAATGAAAGTTTTTCACCAAAGTCTACTTAAAACCAGTGTCCCTTAACAATGTTAAGTTTACGGAATCTTTAATTTTAGCTTCGCAACTGAGTAAAAAAAAAATAAAATCAGAATGCCCTATTCGGATTAATGCCCTTTTCACTATTTAATCACTACTATTCAATATTAGCCATATTAAATATAGCTGTTAATTATTTTAAACAATTTTAACCCCAATTAGGTCCATCTATGCCAACAGATAGCTACCGCTATTAAAGAATATTCAATAATAGCATACTTCAATAATCAACCAACAATGCAAAGGTAACACTGCAATAATCAACCCAAAATCCAATCTCAAGCTACAATCAATAAAATCCACACAATATTCTGGAAGTCATACCCAAAATTCAAAAAGGTTATATTACTGCAGTATATTCAAGTTATCCAACCTTAACGAAAGCAACTAAAATCCATTACATGTATGTCAAATATCAACCCCCAATTATAAGCACAATTTCCGCTATTTAAATCAAACAACAGCGTTAAAATAAAATTATTTATCACTACCACAGTGTCAACTTCAACCTTAAAATCCAAATGGACTGCTAAAATCACTTTTATTTACTGGAAAACGCACTATTTTGTCAAGAATAGAATCTTATCACCAAAAATTCAGTTCTCCTATTCCAATTTAAATTTATACATTAAATTTCGAACTATTCAAGTGGTAAGCTTAAAGCTAAACGTGGTCCACTTCTGAAACCATTGTTATGGGATTAATTCTGTCTTAAAGCCCATAATCTGTCAGGATGGTATAAGTATAGTTATAAGTACACAAATATCAACACTATTAAAATAAATGAGTCAAGACACCAAATAGATTAAGATTCGCTTTAATTCAGCTAAATAGCATACAGCAATCTGTTCTGAACTGGCCTCTTAATTTAATTTAGATACGACATTTACCATCGATTGCTTATGCACGAACGGCCTTAAGTGTGAAGTCAACACCACACTAATTATTCTATGCTCAATAATAAATACTGTTCCATTATTGCCATAATACTAACTATAATGCGTTAGCTAATAACTCTTGAGTATGATTACCAATAATCCTTACTAGCTATATGATAAATAATAATGCACCACAATAATACAATGTACTTAACTGAGTCGGCTCTCGACTGCTTGCGCTGTACGTCCACACCCAGCACGGACAACTCACTTGCATACCCACGCGAGCCAAGAAGGAGGGAAGCCACGTAACTCACAATAGAAGGATGATCGGCTGAAGACACTCACTAAGCTGCTGACTGACTGAGACCGAGAGTTAACCCTCCTTATATAATGGCGGGTTCCCTTTTGTCGTTAATGGGTCAATTATCCACCCTCGTGTCAGCACTCTACCTGTTGCCTATAATTGCCCCTACTTAAAGTGGCACTATCACCGATTGAAAGCAGACGAATTCTGACATCTAGCGCTGTGTAGTACCATCTATAGCGTTTGCTTGCACCAAGCGAAGGAATGCATAACGGCATTTCTTTTAACAAAACAAACAAGCCACGGCATCCTTAATTATTGAGTGAAAATTTGGTTCATCCTCGTGCACCTGCGAGCAAGCTATAAAGGTTAACAATATCAATGTTGCTAGATAGCGCCACGGTATTTTCGTTCGCTTTTCAATCGGTGATAGTGCCACTATAAAGTAATTACAGTATGATGGATTACCTTGTCAAGTACAGGCCCTACCTGCAAGATAGCTTGACCAGATATGTCACTCAACTAGCTAGCCCTATAATTAGCTAAAGAGGTTTGCTGTTGATGGCGGTGTACCCTATTATTTGGGTTGACCTCAAACCGTAATTGCAACCTGCTGACCGGCTTCACGTAGTCTGAGTCTAGGCTTCTATCACTATTTTTATCCTCAGCTTTCTGTTTCATATTTCAATAAAATATTATGCCATTTATGCATTGGTTTGATTACTGATATTAATTATGATTTGATTATGATTATTAATTATTATAATAGACTGTTGGACGACAATACAACAATGGTTACAACAATAATTTTGCTTTTACGCGTCACTTCATGGCCACGTGCTTCTAGCTGCAACCCCCATTTTAGGAAAAGGCAATTCCCCGTACTACTCTTTAGCTGTCTATCAAAATTTAGGTATGCAACATTTCCCTAACGGGCAGTAGACATGTCTTTATACCCTATGGGAGCCCTGTCCTTGCTAGCTAGTAACTAGTAGTTAGCCAGTAACACAAATGCAAAGATTTCTACAGCATGGGGAATTTACAGCGGTAGGCTGATATCAGGTATAATCTTCTTGCAGTTAAAAGACACAGTATGCAAGTGAGCTGCTGCAACAACACTCTTATTGGGACCGGAGCCCGAAGCTATGCGCCCACTTTAAATACTACAAACAACCATGTCACCAAATAACAGCAAAGTGATGCAGGACACACAGCCGCCGTTTTACATCTATAGACATTAGCTCTGACAACAATTAAATCTCATCTACTTGGCACATCAACTAACGTGTGTCTAGATTGCATCTTGGCATTAGGCTCATAAAATGTCTAACGCACGGGAAGATTGACTAGTTTCGTATCTATCCGTTCCATTGATTGATTGATATTTTATTGAGCCGATAAGGCCTCTAAGCCATTCGCTCACAAACTTACAAATAAACTAAAAACTACTTCCATTGATTAGCACTCTAACAAATAAATGTCAGATTACATTGTAAACTGCTTCAAGACGAAAATTGTGCTCTAAAAATAAAGGAAAAATTCAGAAAATTTTCAGTTTTTTACCCGACATTATTACTGTTCACTTGCTCTACGGGAGCTCACAATTCGTTTCTATATTTACTGTCTGATAACGATGAATGGCTCAGCCAACCACCTCTGTCGTGTCAAAAGAAAACTTAAAATGCCAACAAGCACCCGATCATTCTGTACTGGCGTGTTGGCTCTCACAGCTGAAGCTTACAATTATATAGTAGTTACCTCTTTTAGGGGAATACGTGGACATCGTGGTTGAGCAGAGCAGACCTCAGCTAAGTGGCCTACTGGTGGCTGACTGGAAAATGGGGATGTTGGCAAAGTTCCTATTAGTCACTGCACCCGTAGTAATGTGTGAAACTGCTGAGCTCGTCAATGTTTATGGGATCTATTTTGGATGAGATCTCGGTCTCTTTCGATGATTAGAGATTTTCCAGCTCTATCTCTGGGTTCGCCTACCCCTTTGTTGGACTTCTAGTTTCAAAACTTCCATTAAGATTTGAAACAGAAACGGTTAATCACATAGCAGCCATTTACTATACATGACGTAAGTTATTGAAAATGAATATAACAGAAAAAATACTGAGCCGGACGAAACTTCAGCACTTGAGGGCTGTTGAGCACTGTTGCTTAGGAGGATGGACGCTTACGTAGCACGAATGGAGTATGTTGTAGTATGCAAAAATCTGACGAATTGTGGGATACTGGGACGGATGGATTCATAGTAAGAATGCCACAGAAATCTCTACGAAGTGCCTGCCACTAGTACAGACTGATTCATAGTTAAGTAAGACGCTAAAACAAATATAAAGCAAAATGCTAATATTGTTTATTATCAATCACAAAGTATTTGAACTACTCTTAAGTGTTCTTAGATCAAATCAATGAACTGTATTAGTGAGTAGTGGCGATCTTGATAAGTTTGAAAATGGGGAAAAATGAAGCTTTATTTTTGTGTGTTAACTCCTCGGACGAATGTGTCGGCCAAATTGGAAGAATCGGATGGCCCGTCTGTGGTGGAAAATTGTCCTGTTTACTTTTATTATTATTTTTAAGATTGACAATTGGTTTTGGCCAAGTTTTAAGCTAGAATATATTTTTAATTTTTTAAGTAACATTGACATTGGTACCCAGCTTCCCACATCCCCTCCATTTGTCCCTCATGTTTGGCGATGCCATCGGGGACTATTGTGTCCCTGGCATGTCTACTAACCAAGGCGGTTAGGCATTCGTGACCCCAGCCCAATTCCATCAACCTTCCTTTGCAGCCGAGCCAGCATTTTCATCGTATACTTTTAAACTCTTAACCTTTGGTAAATTTTAATTTTTTTTTTTAGTTTTAACATCGGATGGTAGTTAGCGACCACCAGGTCCTTGCCATTCCGGTTGCGATTGCAACAAACTTATATTATTATTATTATTATTATTATTACATATACTAAAATAAATGAAGTGACTACAAACATTTATGAAGAAAATAAGTATTTTGCAAAAATAAAAACAAAGAAAAAAACATTAATTCAGGAATGGATGACACCTGAACTGTTAGAAATGATTAACATCAAAAATAAATTATGGAGCAAAATTAATAAACTTATGTTATTTTATATGTTTTTAATAAACTAAATTATTATTAATAAACTAAATTGTTATTATGTTATTAATAAACTAAATTACACTATGTTATTTTATGAACTTAAGCACAAATATGAAAGCTGTAAAAAAGAAATTAGGAAAAAAATTTGGATTACGAAACAAGAATACTATCAAAACTTTTTTCAAAATAATAAAAATGATAGTAAAAAAATATGGTCAAAATTACAATCAATATTGGGGAAAAAAAAGGAAAAGGGAAATATAGATGAACATTTAAAAGAAACGTTTTCCAGTGATACTACCGAAGACACATGCCGAAAATTTAATAGTAACTTTATAGACCAAATTGCAACTATAAAAAAAGAGCATGATGCACGTAAACATCTTTTAATAAATAAAAGAACAAATTATCACATGGAGAAGAATACAATGGCAATACATTTACCAACTGAATATGATATTAGGAAAATTATACTTAACATTAAAGTTAAAAAATCTGCTGGATATGATGGATTCTTGATGGAACATTTTACTCAGACCAGTAAAAATACTTGCTCATTTATAATTAAATTAATTACAGCTATAATTAATAAGGAAATTTGGCCTGATGATTTAAAAAAACAAATAATCAGACCAATTTATAAAAATGGAAATAAAAAGGATGTTAATAATTATAGACCAATTGTACTGTTACCGGTGATAAACAAAATCGTTGAAAAGTTTTTCGCAATACAAATGGAAAAATTCTTAACTAGATTTGATATAATCAATAAACATCAATTTGGCTTTCAAACTGGAAAAGGTACCATAGCTGCATTAAACAACATTAACAATAATATAACTAGAGCACTAAATGAAGGTAAATACGTTGGTGCTATTCTGATTGATTTAAAAAAAGCATTTGACACAGTTGATAAAAATATTTTAAATATTAAATTAAACAGATGTGGAATTAGAGGAAAAATGTTAAATATAATTATGAATTATCTTACTGATAGGAAATGCTGTGTCAGGATTGACAATAAAACTGATGAATGGAAAAATGTGTTTTTTGGTGTTCCACAAGGCTCAATCTTAGGACCTTTGCTCTTTCTGATTCACATTAATGATATACAAGAATTGAAATTAAATACATATATCACTTTATACGCAGATGATGTAATCATGATCTCAATAAATATTACTGCTGAAAATATGATCAGGAACCTTCAAATGGACTTTAATCAAATAAATGATTATTTTTATGAAAATGATTTATACGTCAACACCTCGAAAACATTCTGTCTTGCTATAACATCATCACATATGAGGTTAGAAAATATAACTATCATACACCATACTATGGGTTGTACTGGAATAAACTGTAAATGTAATAAATTGGGAATAGTGAATGAAATAAAATATTTAGGGGTACTGATTGACAAAAACTGGAAATTTTATAATCATATTGAAGAACTTATAACCAAGATACGAAGAATGATTCCTATGCTCTACAAAACTAGAGAATTTTTAAACATAAACAATAAACGAAATATATATGAAGCTCTTATATTATCACAAATTAGGTATGCAATTACAATCTATGCTACAACAAGCGATGGACTTTTGGAAAGGTTGCAAAAAGTTTTAAATAAAGCTGCAAAAGTGCTGTTTTCTAATAATAAAGAAACAAAAAAAAAGAGTGGACATTTTCCAGAATAATAAATTAATGACAATTAAAAAAATTCTACAGTATACTGTATTAGCACAAAATTATTACAACAAAGAATGGAAGATATTAATTGATAGAGAAACAAGAATTAATCATCCTTGGCTAAAAATACCAAAATATAGGAACTCTTATGGAAAAAGAGGATTAAACTATTTAGTACCATACTTTTTTAACAAATTACCAGATGACCAGAGAAACTTAACAATTAATAATGTTAAAAAGAAAATTAAAGATTTTGTAATTCAGAATTAACTGTATTTGAGTATTGTTACAGATGAATTAATGTTACAGGAATTACAAAAAAAAAAAAAATCTTATGTTTGAAAATACTTAGCGTTATGATATTTATTTTACAATGATAACCAAAAAGGATAATGCTAAAATTGTTTTGCAATCTTGTCTGTTGATGTAATTTAATATACACTAATGATATTTTACTGTATTGTAATAATTTGAATTTGTAAATGTTGCACATACAAATACTTATGTATTTCGTGCAGAGTGGAACAACAATAAACTATTATTATTATTATTATTATTATTATTATTATTATTATTATTATTATTATTATAAGAGGTCAAACAAACATGCCACTTTATTTAGTAAGGAAAACGCGTAGCCATAGAAATAGATCTCAGTTGCAAGGGAATATTAATTGTCATGAATGCAATAGAAGTTTTTTTTTCTAGAGCTGTTTTGGACAGTGGCGTGTCGGATTGGCTCATCCGGTAACCCGGGTAGGCCCTCACTACAGGAGGCCGTTGTTACGCAAAAAAAAGAAGAAATTTTTGAAAAATTGAAATGAATTCGTATGAAATTTGCGTCTCCTAAGTTGCAGGAGAACGTTTTAAATTAACGCAGTTTTTTTTTTTAATACACTAGCTTGCAGAATTCCGCCGCGGCGCGCGCCACACACACACACACACAAACACGAGTCCATTGTTCCAAAGAAACATTTTTTAAAGATCTGAAATGAATTCGTATGAAAATTTCATCTCTTAAGTTACAAGCTAAACGTTTCGAATTCAGCTGATTTTTTTCATAATACACAAGCTTACTGTGTTAGCGACCACCAGGTCCTTGCCATTCCGGTTGCGATTGCAACAAACTTATATTATTATTATTATTATTATTATTATTATTATTATTAATTTTGATACAATTTAGGAACAGAGTTAACAGAGACCATTGGCTTGAGTGTAAGAAAAAAAATAAAAATATCACGAATAACGACGTTTTTGGAAATGGAAATCAAGAAAAAATTTTTATAAACGAGCACCTGACCAGTTTCTATAAAACACTCCTATGGAAAACGAAGCAAGAGTTACAGAGCACTCATAGATATATATGGTTCAAGGACGGCAAAATAAACGTCAAAGAAAACGAAAAATCAAGATTTGTGCACCACATAAAAAGTGAAGAAGACCTTGAAAAAATAGTGAAAAAGATACCCACATCTAAACCTACTTTACAAGCCTCAGGAATTTCAGAGCAAACAAGTGAACCCGACACACAAGCATCTTCATAATAAGTGATTCTGGGGATTATTTAAACAGTGTGTGCGATAACTTTGATGACTTAAAGAAATGTCTGATTTATAATGAAGCCGAGAAAATTAAGTGCATACACACAAATATTCGAAGCTGCAAGCTTAACTGGGACTCTTGGCTTGCAGAATTTGAAACGGCAGGAATTTGTTGGGATGTGATTATTTTCACGGAAATTAATTTAAATGAAGATGAGGCGAAACTTTTTAACATGAAGAACTACACTAAATACATCAATTGCAGAAAAAATCAAAAAGGTGGTGGTATTTTAATTTTCATAAATGAATTAAAAATACATAATATCAATTGTACCAACATAAAAATTGATGAAAATGACGCTATCATCTGCACCTTTAATTTAGGAAAAGAATGTATTGAATTGATAGCCCTTTATAGGAAACCATCATCAAGCAGGATAAATTTTATAAAAAAGTTAAAAATGCTTCTCAACACTAAAAAGTCAAATAACAATATTTTGTTGATTGGTGACTTTAATTTGAATGTTTTGGAGGGCTTTCAGGATCATACAGAAAAATATGATATTGAGAAATTTGAGAATTGTATGGCATCCTATGGACTCTCCCAATTCATAAATTCCCCAACTCGGGAAGAATGCAGGCAGAATAAAATTGTTAAATCTTGTATTGATTTGATTTACGGAAAAACAAAATCTTGGACTTGTGCATCTTTCGTGGTCAAAATCAAGCTCGCAGACCACTATTTTACAGCTATCCAACTATGTAATAATAAGGACACACAATTTTTGGCCAGAAACAATGAATCCGAGGTTGTAAATACCTTTTTCAACCAAAAAGGAATTATCAAGCAACTCAACGTGCAAAACTGGGAATTTTTAAATAACTTTAAGGACCCAAATCTGATGTATGAGGCAATTGAACAAACTATAAATAATATTTATGAAAGAAATAAAAGATTTAAAAAAAATCCTGAACAGGAACTAAACCAAGGTCAGCATAAAACGTACAAAACGGAATGGATGAACCATGAACTATTAAAAAAAATAAATAAAAAAAATAAAATGTGGTCTAAATTATCTAAACAATGTAACCCTCCTACTGCGCAAATTGAACTTTATAAAAGCTTGAAAAATAAACTTAACCTCGAAATAAAAGCTGCAAAACAAAATTATTACCAACAATATTTCAAAAAAAATAAAAATAACAGCGCTAAAATTTGGGAAAAAATAAACGAAATTGGTGGTAGAACTAACAAAAAAAGTAAAAAAAATAGAATTGATGAAACAATTCGTTCGTCTTTCCCACTTGTCGGCAACTCTGTTATTGCTAATCAGTTTGCTTGCTTCTTTAAACAGGAAGTTCCAGAACTTAAGAAGCAGAAAAAAATACAAATGGCCAGGAGAAACTTAAATTCTTATGGAAGCATAAATAAAAAAGTGATTGCACATAACGCCCATGGTTATGAATAAGATAAACAACACAATTCAGATTATTAAACCAAACCATTTTGAGATCATATCGAATATTAATAATTTAAAAATAAAGAGTTCCTGCGGTTATGATGGTTTTTTCCTAGACCATTTTATTCAATCAAAGGAAAAAACAGCGCAATTTTTGGTTGCACTCATCTCTGTCATTATTGACTCAGAAATTTGGCCTTCTAAACTTAAAAGGCAGATAACTAGACCAATTTTTAAAAAGGGAAAAAAAAATGATTTTTGTAACTATAGACCAATTGCACTACTTCCTGTACTCGATAAAATCATTGAAAAATTTTTTGCAAACAAAATTTTAGGCTTTCTCTCAAAATACAAACTTATAAACAGGTGTCAATTTGGCTTCCAACCCAAAATGGGCACTTTGGATGCCTTAAGCAACATTAATAATAAAATTAACACTGCCCTTCATGATAGCAAACATGTAGGTACAATTGCAATCGATCTGAAAAAAGCATTCGATACCCTAGATATCGAAATTCTTGGGAAAAAATTATTTAACATTGGCATTAGAGGTAAACTGTTGGGAATTTTACTAAGTTTCCTGTTGGAAAGAGAAAGTAGCGTGAAAGTTGGTGAGGATCTAAGTGATTGGTACAGAATGCAATATGGAGTCCCGCAAGGCTCTGTATTAGGCCCAATTTTGTTCATTATATATATAAATGATATTACTGAGATTACTCTCCATTCGAACATTTGTTTATATGCAGACGATATTTTCCTCCTTTCTATTCACAAAAAGCAGGACATTATGATAAAAAATTTACAATGTGATTTCGATAAAATAAGTAACTACCTGCGCGATAATGAACTTTTTATTAGTCAAGAAAAGACAATGTTCATGCATATAACCACTTCCCACACTGCCAGGCTTAACTGTAAAATATATTTACATTCTGAATCATGTTCCTTAACAGCTCCATGCAACTGTAAATCTCTGAAACAAGTATCTAATCTTAAATATCTCGGAGTTACTCTTGATGACAACTGGAAGTTCGACCAACATATTGATGAAATTATACGAAAAATCAGAGCAACTATTCCTTCACTTTACATGGTAAGATATTTCCTGGATAAAAACTGCAAAATTTGTCTTTTTGATGCTTGGGTCATGTCAAATGTTAGGTATGCTTGCACAATCTTTGGTTCCACTTCCACATGTCATTTGACCCGCCTACAAAGGATCTTAAATAAAGCAGCCAAAGCACTCTTTAACTTACAGGAAAAAACCACACAGGAGGTAACACGCGAAAATAGGCTACTAACTTTTAAGAACCTTTATAGGCTTACAATTGTTTACAACAATTTCTTTGACAAAACATATCAAATAAGAATCGACAGACCACTAAGAAATAACAATGCATGGTTAAAAACACCAACTTGGAGGAATTCCTATGGCAAGAGATGCAATGCGCATATTGTTCCCTCGATTTTAAATGAAATTCCAAAAAATATAAGGGACAAATTATCACATAACAACATCAAAAAGATAATTAAAGAATGGATTCTTACTGAATAAAGAATTCTTATTAACAAGGCTTATATTTCAAAAGTCTTTACACCATGTAATAAAAAATATACATTAAAAAAAAAAAAGTTAAGAAATCTTGATTCTCTAAATGGGGAATCCAAGTGTGGATTGACGGTAAATCCTGACTTGTATAAATTTTCACAACATTAGAAAATTAAAAACTAAAACTAAAAACCTTTAAAGTAAATGCATTATAACAATTTAACAAATAAATAAATAAATAAATAAATAAATAAATGAATATATGGATAACCTGCAGAATGTTACACTAGCCTACTACAAATTGATGCAAGTTAATATTACTCTGTATTGTTATGATTATTATTTTTTTTTTCTGTTTTTGTATTGTTTGTATTTATGTGCTGCCTCTCATACAAGCTCTCGAGCTTCGAGAATTTTTGTGCAATAAAGTGTTATTATTATTATTATAAGAGGCCCCCCCCCGCCCACACTAACGGAGGCCCTTGTTTTAAAAAAAGAATTTAAAAAAAAAATTTGAAATGAATTCCTATATATGAATATAAGTTGTTGGAAAACGTTTTAAATTTACGTAGATTTCTTAAAACCAGACCTCCACTCCCTCGCCCACCCAAAATGCGCCTCGAGGCCCCTGCACTACATTCCTGGGGGAGGCCCGAGCCTCCCAATCTGACCATGGGCGTGAAGACAACCCCGAGAGTGCTGGAACAAACAAACCTTTGGTAAAAGGACACCATCAGTTTTGGTTGTCGACATTTTTAAGCGTGCACTACCTAGGCTAACCAAAGTTGAACGGATGTTTCTCAGGCACTGCAGTACCAGTGCAGTTAGGCAACAATCTTCACAACAAACATCATATCAGTTCAATTGTCGAGGTTGTAAACCATTGTAGCGTGGCGCCATTGCGTCAGTTTCTTATATCTTGAATGGGCACATTTCAGGTACTTGGGAAAAAATAATAATGCGGTACAAGAGCTTAAATTGTGTTGAAATGAAGAGCAATGACCCACCTGACAAAAATTAAGTCGTTTAGGAATGCCAGCTAAGCTGCTTACAATGCAAAATCTGACCCTCAATAACGTTGAAAATGTGTTCTAGCTAGCTAGCTAGTCTGCTCATCCCCATGTTAAATCCCACAGGGTGATTATTCATCGATACCGAGATAACGGGGAGGATTCCAGGTATGAAATTAGACGCATGGGTGCAGTACAATACGAACTGCATACATTTTATGGTTTGGAGCCTGGGGACGTAACAAGGATGGCGTGGGAGGGCGCGTAAGTACGAACAGGGCCGTAGCGAAGAGTACTTGGTTGGGGGGGGGGAGGAGTGCCTCATTTTGCAAACTGGTTTAAATAATGCCAGTAGTGCTACCAGTAAAGTATTTTTGAGGGGGTCCGCTAAGCTCTAGTGAGTCTGGGGGAGCACTGCGAGCTCCCCCAGTGGGGTCCGGGAAGCTGAAGCATTTTATGCTATTTTAGTGCCTGTTTCTAGCCTCCAGTGAACACTGAAGCAACAAATTGTTAAACAAATTTTGGTGATTTTTTGTATTAATTTTTTAGGATGGTAAGTTTCGTAAAAATTTTATTGTGACTAAATCATGTTTTTTTTTAGATATTTTTTTTTCCAAATTAAATTAAACCGAGTTCAGTTTCGAATTATATAAACAGGCCAGCTGGCCATTGACGATTGAGGGTTGACTTAATTGTACTTTTTGGACTTTTAGGCTATAATGAATGACGACGACTCCTTTGTGCAAGCATAGGCAGCGGGTCAGGGGTAAAAAATTTTTTTTAATGTACTATCGAAAGGTGAAAAGTATTGAAACCTTTTTCTCAGTTGTATCCCAAACAACTATAGGCCTACAGGTATCATTGTAAAAAAAACTTTCACATTTTAAAACAAAAACATGCTCCAGTTTTTAAATAATGGAGCGTCTAAAGACGAAAGAAATGGCGAAACTTTTTACCTCAGTTTTGTCCAAAACAACTTGAGGTATTGTTGGAGAAGAGCTTCCAATTTGAAATCAACATGCTCCAATTTAATTTTTTTCCATTGATTCAGGGGATCTTGGGGACCGGTCATTATTTATGGCCGTGGGAGTGGGGTGGGAAATGAAAATGTGACCACTAAATTTTTGATGACTTCCCCTTCAAGACCTAAAAAAACCTTGATTCCCCCCACCCTAAGGCCAAAAAATGATGTGACTACCCCCAAAAAAGTAATTTACACCCATCTTTTGTCGAGATTCCTATAAAAGTATGATGAACACACTGTTTGCTTGTATGACCACATCCTAACATAATCAGCACCTGAAATGCAGAAGACGTCAAGAAACCAGGTGCCAAGGCTCTTCTATAAAGTTTTTTTTCGTAAAAACTGCACTTCCAATAATAGTATTATTATGCTTGTAAACAGCATGGGGGGGTCTGGGGGGGCCCCCCAGAAGCTGAGCCATTTTTGGAAATTTTGACTGCTGAAAGTGCCATTTTTGTGGTCCAAAAATCACTTTTTTCCAGTTGGTCAGTGTGTTTTTGACCTCTCCCTTTTGACGGAACCTGAAATATTTATGACCTACCCCTTGAGAGGATCCTCCGGCCTCCCCGGCGATAAATAATTACCGATCCCGTAGCGTAATTTTTGCCCTCATTTCATGGCCTTTGGGTCACTTTTGTCCCTTAATATGGGATCTTATGAACTCTTGTCGTCAAATTTTGGACCTTCGAAATTAACAAGTTTAAAATTTTTAACAATTTTCATTTGAAAAATGAAGGTTAATAGAAAAAGGACAACAGAAAATAAAACAGCTAATTCAATTTTGCCAACTATTTTCATGAAGACAGCTTTAGTTCACGTTAATGTTTTAACTAAAACCAAGGCACTGATTGATGGACTAGCTGTCGAACTAGTAATCAAATAACTGCATTATTTTTGAAGATTTATTTGATATTACAACTTTCGATGGCGATAACTTGGCAGAAGTCCTTACGCAGAGTTTGTTTTATGCAGAGTTTGTTGATATTTCTGCTTTACTTAAGAAACGTTTTAAATCCTGGCAGTGATGTTGTGTTTTGGTATATTAATATGCCAGTAATTTTCTACCCTCCTAAAATACCAGTTACGAGTTGCTCCACGCTAAAACCCCTTCTGAGCGGCGCTGTCTAACAGAAAAAGAACAGTAGGAAGTAAAATAGCAACTCAGTTTTTAGTTTTGCCAACTGTGTACGATTTTCGCGAAGTTAATTGTTACCGCTAATTCAAACTCGGTGGGGATACAGTTTTGTCCATTTTTTGTTTTTATTTTCTACATTATCTGTGATACGTATATCAAAAACCAGAACTAGTAAAAGGGGTCGCCAAGTTCCGAATGGTTCGGCCCTTCAAAGGAGTGATATCAACACACCAAAACATTCGCCAAGTTAATCGCACCGATTAATAATTCAAAGATTAAATGAAAACTAGAACATTGCTACTTTCGGTAGCAATGTTCAAGTTTTCATTTAACGTCCAAAGTATTATTCGGTGTGATTAAGTTGGCGAATGTTTTGGTGTGTTGATATCACTCCTTTGAAGGGCCGAACCATTGGGAACTTGGCGACACCTTTTACCAGTTCTGGTTTTTGATATGATATCACTCTTTTTTTTTTAAATTGTGTATTGACTCAACTCCACTACCGTGCAGATGAGTAATAAAGTGCCACGTCAACAAGAAATTGGTTTTCAACAATTTGCTACTACCTTTTGCCTATAGGCCGAACCATTCTCAACTTAGTCACCTCTTTATTGGTTTTAGGTTTGGTTTTAATTTTGTTGTAATTTGTTGTAGTTAGTTAGTTTTGGTGTGTTGATATCACTCTTTTGAAGGGCCGAACCACTCTCAACTTGGTGGCCTCCTTACCAGTTTTTGGCTTTGTTTATGTTGCTTTGTTTTTACACTTAGTTTATTTTTCGTGAATTGGATGTGAATACAATTTCTTTGTAACGTTGTTTAGATTTATCGTGATACACCAGTGTGTGCCTAGGCGCACGTTCTCATTGTTGGAACTTTGGCCGTCCAATGAGAATAATCATCACCCTATGGGATTTAATATGGGGATGAGCGGATTAGCTAGGTAGTAACACATTTTCAACAGCAATTGCGTCGCGCTACAATGGTTTACAACCTCAACAATTGAATTGATGTGATGTTTGTTGTGATGTTTGTTGCCTAACTTGTTGCGACACACTAGCGTGTGTCTAGATAAGTTATGTTGGTGACATAGCAAACAAAACGGTCAAGTCAATTTTCAATTTCGCCAACTACTCAAATTTTCGCGGAGCTTCTTTTCCCCAAATCCTTACAGTCTAGCTATGCAGGGAAGCAACCAGAAATGATCAAAGGCAGCGTTTCAGTTACTCCCAAGCTACACAGAAGTGTTGCAAAAACTGTTGGAAAAAAATTATATTGTAAACTTTACTTTCCAACTGACGAAATGATGATAATAATTAACCAGTACTCGTGGAAACTGGAAGTTGCAGTGAAAATTTGTCCGATTTTGCCAACTCGACAACTCGAATTTGCCAACTGTATGTGTTTCTTGGATGGTTGGAGGGGGGGGGGGGGAACCCATCCCCCCATCTCTTCGGCCCTGAGTACGAAAATATTGTTATAACCATTGTTAGTATTGTCGGTTTCGTCTCTCATTGGACGGCCAAAGTTCGGACAATGAGAACGTGGATACTTACGTGCATGCCTAGACACACACTAGTGTATCACGATAAATCTAAACAACGTTGCCAAGAAATTGTATTCACGTCCAATTCACGAAAAATAAACCAACTGTAAAAACAAAGCAAAATAAACAAAGTCAAAAACTGGTAAAGAGGCCACTAAGTACCAGTGAGAATGGTTCGGCCCTTCAAAGGAGTGACATCAACACACCAAAACTAACTAAATATTGTAATACAAATTACAACAAAATAATATTAAAACCAAACCAAAAACCCATAAAGATGTAATTTCAAGGGTTCACTGCAGACTTGTTAAATTCAAACTTCTT
>JAHWFP010138335.1:26777-40253 GCA_023313725.1 Lithobius niger | reverse complement strand
TTGTTTGTATTTTTATGTAACACTGCTTGGTTTGCCTTCACATAATCTGTTACCGTGCTTTTTACTCCATTACTACGTGGGATGGGAGTGCGTCAAAATGTAACAGCACAGTTGATATTGAACAACACAATCGATATTCTTTTGGTTTTGGAGGAAAGACACACTGAGAAACAGCTTCGGATAGCAAGGGTCTTTGGGAAGCAACGCAGGATCATCCAGAGTTAACTGACGAGAAACTTATCCACAATGGGACACACCATTTACAAAGCCACCGTCCTTATAGACGCGTTTTCGCGTTGTAGCTACTACGCAAATCACGATAAAATTGAAATTGAAGTATTACAACATTGCCCATCCTATATCGTGTAAAAATAAGTATATATAAAACGCGAGTTGAACTTTTTTTTTGAAGTCCACTGTAACCCTGCTTGATGATTCATTTTCGCATTTACCGTAGCCACTAAACATTCTGAACGTTTCCCAATTTGCAAAACGCAAAACAACCGATAGCAAAAAGTCACCTCTGATGGCGACGCACCAACCACAAGTGCATAGAATGAACACGGGGATTTAATTTTCGGCGAGATTGTTTCCTGTCTTTGTCACCTAACTACATAAAACAGCTAGTACAATGATGAGTAATGAGTAATAAACAAGCGGCTACAGCGACTGCCTAGTAGCACCAGTCTTCTGTAAAGTTCCTCCACTTCCAATGTTGAGGCGCACACCTCTATCACGCACTACAACAGCTATTATACTGATCTAAATGCAGTAACCATCACAATTGTCGGTTAAAAATGTGTTAGCTTTTAGGCCTATTTTACATTTTAGGCGTAATTGTCAGCTTTTAAGCCTAATTTCAACCAGCAGTTTTAATTTCGTAGCAGCTAACGGAGATTTGGATTGTATAGAGCAGTGACACAACGTAGTATTATTGTATATAACTCTATGCTGGAGCCTTAATGGGTTAGCTGCAAGGGGCACTGCAGAGAGAAACAGAAGGGCGTCATACTGAAGCTGATGCTGTGAAGAGTGATTTCTTAGACCTAAAACGCAAGATTTTTGTTGTTGGAGAAAACAACGATATTTTAAGCCTAAGAAATCCGCTCTTCCGTTGTTTTTCCCTCCAATTTTATGTAGTGCATCTTGTAGTTATGCCGTCCAAAATTCATACTGGTGCCAATCTGGTGCCAATATGGCGGCAAATGTCACTGCTTTATAGTAAGCATATTCATTTTTGCAACACGATGCGCTTTCGGGCACACAATGCAGTGTTACAACGTAACGCACAACATAGCATATACAGATCAGTGGTAGTAGGGAAGTGACGAGAGAGACGCTGTTGATGAAGCTAGCAGCGACTCGTAGCAACTTGACGTTGCTGTGGTGACATGATTTTAAGCCTAATTTTCATTTTTTAAGCCTAATTTTTTTTAATGCAGTTTTAATTTCGTAAGTAGCAGGCAGGCCTAGTGGAGAATTTGGTTCGACGGTAGGCCTAGTCATTCATGCAACAATGCGACGAGACTATTTTAAACGAAGCAAAAATCTATTTGTTGTCATTGCGTGTTTTGCTTAGGAATTCAATTCGACGATCAAATGTTATTATTTAATTTAGTTACGTTGAAGAAATCTATTTAGCTACGTATAAGGAAGTAACGATGTCATCATTTGCCTTATGTTTTCTAACTAACTTCTCACACTGAATCTAACGTTGTAAACCGTGGTCGTCTCTATATCTGGTGAAGTTGAAAAAAGCGACGGACTGACGGACGGACGGATAAAGTCGTTGCAATATAGTGTTCTCAGACGGTACGGCTGTACAGAAGACTAAAAGGAAAGGGCATCCTTTCCTCGAGTCACAATAAAACATAAAAAATATACAGCATTGAAATTTATAGCATTCATCCATTTCAGCATTCAACTTTAACCGGCAAAAGGTGAAAGCTCTCTTGATTAAAAAAAGAAGTTTTGCTGAACGTAAAGTGCTCCAATTTTTCTTTTTTTTTTAATTCCGTTTTGCTTACAGAACGTGATGGGTTCGGAATTAATCGCTTTATGCTTCATTTTTTTCTCTTTTCCTTTTTTTTTTGGGGGGGGGGGGGGGAGAAGGGGATTTGCTACATTTTCGCTGACAAATTTTTGTAGATAGATTTGTGATCTGCCGCACACGTTAACTTGCAGCTCGTTATCCGGGTTGGCACTGCAAAATGTCATTAGTGAATGATAACAAAAAATATATTTCATAGAAGCACCAAAAGACGAAGAAGACGCCGGCTCGGCAGTCGTTGCCCTGACTACGCGCCGAGCCAAACTCAATTTGCCTAATTAGCGCGCGACCAAAAAATCCGTACTAGCTATAAAACGTCACGACGGACGAGAGTTGTTCTTTTTAGCGCGTAGAGATAAGTTTAGCAGTCGCTTTAAACGCGTAGAGATACATTTTGTAAATAGAGAAACGACTCTGTTAGCGCAGGAAGACACACACGACTGTAGTGCGTAGGGAAAGACATTCTACACTAACGCAACACACCAAAACGAGCAAAAATGTTAAAGCGACTTTCAGGAACGACGCCAGAATTATTTTACTGTGGGGAGGCGGCCGTGGGGCAGCAATATTGGTCAGGGGGTAGCCTAGAGCCAAAAAAAAAACCATAATTACATCCCCCCACTCCCTTACCCCACCTAACTTTTGATATGGTCATCGTGGCTAAGCGGTGAGAGAGCTCAGCCTGGTTGCTGGAGGTTTGCGGATCTGGTCGAACCACTGGAAAGGGGACCATGGCAAAGTCCCCGCCAGGACTGCCGGCCAGGGTAACGTGAGCGGCTACCATGCTCCTTCAACGGCTTTGGGAACTATTCTGGCCAATTCGGGACAATCTTCCGGCCCCTACGATGATCGGAGGTTTCCCGGATCGAATCCCCAGGTTGGCACATCCCTTTACCAGATATTTCTTCGTCTCTAAAAAGTCTGGTAATGCTCAAAATTGAGCCGGTTCAGCCAGAAGAGCATTAAATTGCTTCGGCTGACTTAAGGCTCAAAAGAAATTAATTAAAAAAAAAAAGATAATAAAATAATGTTAACGTAATGATTGTTTTGGCTATATTCGTTCACACGAACACTTCCTTACACGCCCTTAATAGGGGGGGGGGGGGTATAGGTTGTGGCCTATACTGGAATGCCTACGTGTAATGAGGCAGTGGTAGAAAGCTTCCCTGCAACGTGGACGGCTCGGGTCCAATTTCCGGCCCATGCACCACTTTCAACCGTGGCGATTATTGGTGCGTGCTACAGTTCCTCACCACCGATACCACAGCTGAGGGAGGAGTTACGTGGGGCCTATTACGGGATGATCGGATCCCTGTTTAACACTAAGCTGATGGGTAACGAGGCAATAAGTCGCGCTTCAGCTCGCATGTTTTTTTTTTAATTATAAAAGAAGGAGCGTTGGAAAGCTCAGGCTCTCCTGACTAACACGCGCAACTCTTTGCCTTTGCTTAGGGCCTAATTCGAAATGCCAAAGAAACTAGGCTTACTTAGGGTTTTGATAAAAATTGGGAGTGCAATTGGGCTGTAGTTTGGTTTAATCTAGCATCGACGGGGTTGCAGTGAAACACAAGCAACAGGATTGGATTGGTTTGAATTTATATTGGGGACTGAGGGGCAAAAAGAAAATTTTTTAATATTTGCAATTAAAATGGCCGAAAATGACCTTGTGGTGTGGGTCGAAGGGAGGATCGTGGCGGATGATTTCTATTTCGGTTCACCCCCTAATTGTTGAGAGCACCGGGTAGAAGACCAAGCGAGCTCCAGCCACGTACACTATACAGGCAATTTTGTTTGTTACATATCGTTACAATAATTGTTGGTCACTGAATGAGTAATGATCTGGCTGTTGCAGACATAGGGCCTTAGGGCTTCGGGCAGATGACCAGAAGTGGGTAACGCTCGTTAAACCCTTTGAAACCCTTTGAGTAATGATTTATTACGGAGCAAGGGCCCGAAATCACTGAACATCATCTCAGCAAAAAATGGATATTATTTTTCAAGTCACAATGGGTAGTTACAATATGACGTCATGTAGACCTTGGACTTGATTTCGCAAGGTGACGTCATCAGTGGGACTTCGTTGAGTGGGGTGGCATGAGTTCAACATGCGCAGTCCGAAATAAATCGCACCACAGCTGGCATGCCCACCATGTAATGAGGCCTATACACACCCTCCGTTGCCTCAAAGAGGAACAAACCATGGAACTCTTTACTTCAAAACGCGGTTTTTCGCTTAATATTGTTTGTTGGCCAACAGGAACACACGAGGAACCGGGAAGAAACGCTGTAGGCCTATTTCGCGATACATATCTAAGGCACAACCGTTCGGTAGGCCTTATTTGATGCACTCGACTGCGGCCTCTGTGATATCAGTTAGGCAATTTTAGCCGCTCTGGGGTCATGAGGGCAACGGTCCTAGGCGGACAGCCGCTTGCACGACGCTATCAGATCGACTGTAATGTAACTGGAAGTTCAGACGTGGTAGCGCCTGTGATCATCTGGGCCTGAACCCTTCTCACCTGTAGTTGAAAACAACAGCAAATAACTATCTATATATATAATACGCTTAGGTTGGGCAAGCAAATTCATCATTATTATGCACTACAATGAAAGAGGGTATATAATGAAAAAGGGCGAGCGACAGGCAATGTCAAACAAACAGATGTGGCCTATAACAATCGACATATTGCATTAATAAAGCTAGCTTTTAAGAGCCGACTGGGAAGAGTTTCAAAATTGGTTGAGTAACAATCACTGCATGCACAACCGTTGTTGGGTTTATTGCGCTTGATATCAGAAAAGACATTTACTTCCATAACAAAACAAATCACCATGGGTTAAAATGGAGGGGGATCAGGGATGGGGATATTCAGAGGAAGCAGGGACCAGTCGCCACCCTTTTCATTCCATACTGCCCACTACAGTATTTCGCTCAGATACGCGGGAACCGGCTAGACCGGCGTATGCTAGTAAGAAAAAATCCTCTCGATAAAATAATTTTTGTGTAGGCTACCAACCACATGGCGTTAGGGCGGCTCTATGCAACGACACCTTTCTCGCTCACTATAGCTTTTACTTGGTTAATACTAAATCTGCTGGCTGCATCTCGCATTAACCGGAGCATCCGGCTTTCGAGTTGTCTGTATATATAGTAACCATGGCAACAACGTGGACGTAGATCTTCTACTCGTGCCTCGCCACACGATGTACTATGCGTGCAATGTGACAGCGTCGATTTGTGACAACAACAAAAAAAACAATTTTTACTGCAGTACAAGAACGACGGACTGATTTCTGAATGCCGACATTCGATGGTTTGTCTTCGATTCGATAACCCCGAAATGGACGCCATGTTGGATTTTGAATTCTCGCTGCGAGTAGCTATTTATTCTACCGTCGTCCAATCACTGCCAGAAGCTGTTCTTTGAGGGAGAACAGCAAATTTTGGAAATAGCGTGAAATGTGTTTTTATTTATAAAAAATTTAATTTGTTATCTATTACCGCATTCATTTAGTAGAAACGGGAAATTAATCATACATAAATAACGGTTGACTAGCAAATAGCGTTCAGAGTGCGAGAAGGTCTCGTTTGGCATAAACGCACCCTTCCGCAAGGAGGGAGAAATCCACACACAACGAAAAGGTGGTACGGGAAATGGTATGAAAAACGAACACGTATAGAAAACGAACATTTATAATTCTGTTGGTATTCGGTATTCGACAAATTCCTTATGCGGTTCCCTCCCCCCCCCCTCCCCAAGCTACAGGTAAAGCTAGTCCTGGATGCTACGACGGAGTTTGTTTACTTGACTTCTTAACTGCAGCCTCGTTTCTGTTCTGTGCCCATTTCTACTCACTTTGCGTCATCGGTCCAAAAATCAAGAGGATTGAAGATTATTTTAAGAGGTTCAATGAACGAGTTGAAAAAAAAAGGCAAGGAAAAACCTCTCCACAAACGATAACAATCCACAAAATCCACTCAATATTTCCATAAATAAATTCGCGACGAAAGCCTCGACGAAAGCTCAACGGTTGCGTGTACAATTTCTTATACGACTGCAGTAAATCGCAATAATCCGCGGGTCCATTTTCATTCGCCACCGAGTGTCTCGGCCGGCCATAATACGCCCCCGCAATTGAGCGTCGCTGCGTGTCGTCCACTCTTTAACCCCCCACACCCCCGCCCTCCTGAAACCAGTCGCACGCAACATCCAAGCACCGTTGCTATTTCGGAACCGTCTGCATCAGGAACCCAAAAAAGAAAAAAAAAGCGTACCGAGAACCCATTCAAGATTTTTCAATAATTCTTGGGCTGAGGCCGTGAGTTGTTGTGAATAGAGCCCAACTCGCACGTGCTCTAGCTCACACAGTTCAACCACCAAGGGTGTTGTATGACGTAATAAAACTCGTACGGCTCCATCGTCCACGATTTACTATTAAAAAAAATAAATAAATAAAGGAACCGACGCACAAAGAAAGGTTATTGCCCCCGAAGTTGAAGAAATATGTTGTAACGGTACGGGAGAGCAAGCTGAAAATTGCTGTTCGCATGTATGTTCATAGTTTCACACGACACTAAAGGCTATGCGTGCGCAAGGTACTGCAATAAACCACGTCTGGTGACTGGTACGTATAGGGAGGTTTTGGTACAAAGCCCAACAATGTTTTAACAATTGTTGTAACATTGTTTCAGTACTTGGACCACCACTAATATTTCTACTGCATTGTTGTAAATAAGGATGAGATACGGGCCCCTAGGGCTTCGGGCAGATGACCAGGAGTGGTTAACGCTCGTTAAACCCTTTGAAACCCTTTGAGATACGGCGCACTGAAATTGCCATTGCGGTGCCACAAGAGGCTTTCCTATCCAAATTCAAAAATGGCATGTATTCGGCTACACTCCCCCAAACACAGCAACTGGACTTATTGTGTACGCCGCGTATCTTGAGTCCTGGAAGTATTTTACGCGCGACTACGTCTTCCTGGAGGGGGCGGCTTTAATCGACGGCCGCCATTGTTTTTGTAACCATCTTGGATATCAACAAGGCACTCTGCTGCCAAAAACGTACAATCGATTATCTGTGTTCGTTCTGCGGCGAACTCAAGATAGGCCGCGCACACTTTAACGTTGTCAACGGGTTAATGATGCATGCAATGGCAACCACGAAAAAATACCTGCACGAGTACACGCCTCCAGGGAGGGGAGGGAGGAGAATGCCTCCACTGTTTTAATTAATTTAATAACCCAATTTTATTGTAATTTTTTACTTTGTTACTCTGTATTTGCATCAGAGATGTAACTGACCGATGGGTTGGTGGGTCAAGTGAGGCAGATTTTGCGTGGGTCATGGGTCAACACCGTTCGCCCACCTACTGAGTAAGCCATACATTGTTAAAGGTAAGAACTGAAGTTAAAGTAGTTCATTTACAATAGAAACCAAAGCAGGGAGAAAGAAAAAAAAACAATTACTGGCGCATTATGTCAAACCTGCTTAACACAGTTAAGCACATGATTTATCGTTTTTTTTTAGGTTTAAATTAATGAACTGTAGAACTGTAACACTGTGTTGTGTTTATTTGGTAAATGCTTCTTTTTTTTTTTAAATTGGACTATTCCAAATAACATTGCATGCATGTTCATACTGTATTATTTTTTCATAGCGTGGGATGGGACGGTGGGTCACGTTTTGTTATTTATTGGGTGGGTCAAGTGTAAAGGTTCAAGTGGGTCAGGCGGGTCATGGATCGGAAAAAGTGACCCACTTCCATCTCCGGGATGCATTTGATTGAATTATCAACTATTGTTTTTTTCTAAAATTCTAAACACAAAGATTCCGTAGAAAATTCCATATGTTTTACTATGAAGGTTAGACTAAACAGTAGGACGTCGATCACAATTTACACTCAATTCTTCATAAATTGGAGATGCACAAATACCAACAGTCTGATACTTCACTACTCTCGCAAATTTTCGACAGCTTAATAGGATTCATCTGTCTTCTTCAGGCAGTGTAATTGAAGAAAATGTGATTTGAGTATATAGGGACAATTTTACACTGCCTGAAGAAGTCAGATGAATCCTATTAAACTGTCGAAAATATGCGAGAGTAGTGAAGTATCAGACTGTTGATATTTGTGCATCTCCAATTTATGAATAATGAGTGTAAATTGTGATCGACGTCCTACTGTTAAACAAAGATTCCAAAAAATTTTAAGAAAATGGAAAAAAAATGGAAAAAAATTCTGAAATTGCTCTGTTGTATTTGGTTTGTTGGGGGGGGGGGGCGGTGTTATTTCCTTTACGCCTTATAAATGCAAGACGGTAAGGTTATCGTCCTTTTGGTATAGTGGCAAAGAAGAAATCAATCGTTTGGGGAAAAAAAAATTGTTGATAGACAGACGGCGAACACAGATGAAGAAAAAGGGAAAAAAACTTACGGATAGTTTCTTTTCTTTAAAAAAGCCTGGTATACAAGCAAACAATTTCTTTTTACTATCCGGATGAGAAAATAATAAGAAAAAGCTCAGGAAAAGAAAAACGGAGCACGACAGGGGAGGGGGGGGGAGGGAAGCTGTTACAGACATAAAAAGAATAAAGGGAGAAAGTCGGAATTGCAATGAAAGTAAATATTTACGTCATCACTTTGCAACCAGGAAGTAACGCATCGCCAAGTTCGGAACAAAAATTTCGAAAACTCGTTCTACGAAACACCCAACCATTTATAGATCACGTTAACTGACAAGGGTTTCTTGCTAAAACACAAACATAATTCGATTAAAAACTGTATCTTTTTTTTTTTTTTTTTTCAAATTTCGTAATTGATCGAATATTCAAATGCTTTACGAAACAGAAGTAAAGCATAATTTTGATGGAAGCTAAAAAGGAGAAAAATAAATAAAACCGAAAAATAACAAGTCGTTGGAAAGAAACGGAGAAATACGAAGAAAAACTAATCAAAAATGGGTTAAAGGGTTTTGTTTTTTTCCTAATACAATGAATTTTACGCAGCCAATTTCGACGGACAAAACGAAAAACATTAATATCGAGGTAACGGAAGGAAATGGCTGAATTTTTCTTCAAATTACTGATGCTGTCTGTCTGTGTTTATTCTGGCTCATTAAAAAATTTCCCAAATTATATCAGACTTAAGGTTTGGTGCACAGATGCAGTAGTAGTAGGGAATGTCGATTTTCCAACCTCAGTCAGACAAGATGGTGGCCCTCATGTACACCGGAAGTGCCGCCATCTTGGAAAATGGCGGCACTTCCGGTGTACATGGGGGCCGCCATATTGTCTGTCTGAGGCTGGCAAATCGAGATTCCCTACTACTAGATACGAACACTTTTTTTTCTATTTTATTTTTTGTCAAATGTTATTTCTTTGTGGCACACAAGGTTTCAGCGTCTAACGAAGATAAAGTTTCTGCTCACAAATTTCTACGAATAATTAAAAAAAAATTTTTGGCAAGCATAAATTCGATTGTCATAAACTCGAACGCTTTATGAATTTTTAATTCCCAGGTACTTCCAGGTTTTCCAAATGCGTACCACGAAAACTGGTGTTTTACTAGTTTCACTATGACTGATGTTGTTCAAGAGATGAAAAACTGTGAATAACTTTACTAAAATAAATACTTAAGTATTGCTGTTGCATAACGTGTTACCGAAAAATTCCTGGACGTCAAGAGATGAAAAAAAAAAAAATCTCCCACCTTTTAGCCTGCCTAGTTTTTAAAAAGTTTCTTGAAACTGGTTGTTTTTCTGGAAATCATCAAATTCCTTACATTTTTATCTGGAGAGCGCCTTGCACGTAACCAAAATACCAAAATACAGAGGGGACAAGATGGCGTCCATAAACAGTTATCTTTCGTGTACAGCGCTCCGCAATAATTGGCAAAAGTATAGTAGACGATGAAAGTCGTAGAGGAATTAAAGGTACAATTCCTCGCGGTTGGCTTTCGTCTATGGCTCAGTTTGGTAACATTAGTTCAGACAGGTTTAAATGTTGCAAAGGCATGCATTTTTGTACATTGCTACAAATTCACTCTAATCTATGTAAATGTCGCAAAAGCTGTTTCAAGCACGATGTTCGAAATTAGTCAGGTATGTCCTTTTAAGCAAGAATAAAATTTATTAAAGGAACATAAATCCCTGTAGGCTTTCCTGCATGACTCAGTTTTGCGACATTAGTTCAAATGTATGTAACTGTTGCCAACATATTCATTTTCTTGTTTTTTTTCGCGTCCGAGGTGATTTGGCGACATTAACTCTAACCTGTGTAAATGTTGCCAACTGCAATCTCATCTGGTCGCACGATATACCGGAAGGAGTTATGTCCTTTTAAGTGTACCGAATACAAATTATAATCGCACCACCTACAAACTTTTGTTTTAATAAATGGAAGGAAAAGATCCTAGCTAGAAAGTTTTTTCTGGAGGAGTAACTGATTTTCATGCCCTTCCCACCAACACTCCCCCTCCCCACCCCTACAAAAAAAAGCGAATAATTTCTCCCCAAATTATTTCTCTCCAAAAGTATTGGCACAATCCAAACGACAGTTTTAGGAAGGATTGAGTGAAAGCTACAAAATCATAAGGAGGGGAAGAAACTTGAAAGATGCCAATGCTGGTATTTGTTGGCTGCATTGCTACTTAAGACTTTGACTTTTATGGTTTAAAACTCCAAACGTTTTAACAAATTCGGAAAACATCCCTTTCCCCCACCAACGAAAAAAAAAAAGGTAAGCTGGCGATCCAAAACTTGCCGTTAGCCGCAGATCATATCTTTTATGTTATTGGGCTTTGGAGTTGCAGTTTGTCCAGACATGATCAAGCAAAATTTTGCCTCAGTACTGTTTTTTACACGTTTCTGTCTGCACTTAAACTGAAACTCGTTTCCCCCATGAAACTCGCGTCCTGCTCCGTGAAATTCGAGTCAAAGCAACTGATCTGACATAACCAAACCAACCAACCAACATCAGAAATACATCAGAATACGAGCAAAGCGGACCGATCGACCACACATGCCAAGACATGTACAATTAATATATACAGATGAAACCTATTTACGTTGCCTTTTGGAGTTAAATGTCAGACCGCCTGAGCAGGAATTTGAATCCAAGATCTTTGAGACCAAAGGTCAGACTCATGTAAGGATTGATCTGCCATGGTGACCCGACACTCGTCAGCCCTGCTGGATGTTGCACTCACGGTGGTCTTATGCTATACTTTGACTCAATCGACATTGCCTGGCAGACCTCTTTCTCAGTTTGCCTTTTACCTCCAACAATTCTCTGCACTCTATGTATTGTCATGAACAATTGTTAACAACAATGTAAAACTTGTGCACCTTATAATATAAGATTGTAAACTGGTGCAATGCCAATCCAACAATGTAATAGCGCAGTGCTATAGGGTAACAATGCAGTAAAATCCCCAACCCTCATTCTGTTCTTCCCTGTAACCAAGTAAGTCCTCTTTCGAAATATACTAGAAATTGTCCACCATTAGTCCTCCAACTGCCCAAATTTAACCATTCATGGCCCCAAATCTCACACTCTAATCACCCTCATTCCATTAGAATTATTATTGGCAGGGATAATGTCATGGCAGGCGAGCCCAAACATCTTACAACTGAACCAATGAGTTAACATCAACGGCAACTCCTGTTTCAGTAGTAATTTCGTTCCATCACTGAGCCATCCTTCACCCCAACCCATGTCATAACTTAATTCCGCCCGACATTACCGATCCGTCCCTGTCACTCAGCCATGTCAGTATCGCTGAGCAGTAGGATTCCAGCCTTTGGACTTGGTCGTGGATTCAATTCTCGCACAGACAGTCTGGCATTTAAGTCCAAAAGGCAACGTAAATAGGTTTGCATCTGTATTTATTACGCATTTTCCAGCCCATTAGGCTTTCCGTCCTGTGTACGATACGCACAACGCATGCGTCAAGTTTTAACCCGACAGATTTGTGGAGCAGTTCAACGCTAAGATTCCAAACTTAGTCCTTAATGGCAATAGTAGAAAATTTGTTAAAAGACTCCCAAGTTTAGCCGATCATGCGCCATAACAATTTGTCAAATCCAAAAATAGAAAACCCCCCATCTCGCTCCGTCATCGTTTGCAGAAGCAACCGACCACGATTTTCCCACTTGGCTGGTTTTTCTCTTTTTTTTTTCTTTTTGAATCGCCCAAGAAAAAAATCATTAAGACTCCGGCAGGTGCCAACAGAGGGAGCAGCGGTCAATGGCAGTTCGGGGGCAAAACACCAGAGGGGGGACACTCATATCGTTGGTCACTGGCCAACTCCTCGAAATCCTTCACACCCAGTGACGCGGACGCATTATTAACTCTTGGTGTAGTAGCCACCATTACTCAGCATTATTGGAAAAATCGCTATATGCTGCTGCAGCTAGTGTGCCCATCCAATACAAACCAAAACCTGTACGAAGAAGAAAAGTTAGAAAAAGAACTACAAAGATGTCGTAGACGAGATGTAGTCCCCCCCCCCCCCCCGCCATGTTCCGGATGAACGAATGTTTTGTATTTTCTTGAAATTGGTGAAGATTAATACATTTTTGCGGGTGTTGGAACATTCACTTGAGAAAAGACTACGGGGGAGGAAAACGAAGAATTACAAAGAAATAAGAAAAAAAACGGGGGGGGGGGGGGGGTGGAGAAAGGAAAAAGAATGGTCATTAAGGACCATCTTCGAGGAATAGAAACCAATCGATCTAAGCTGGAGGGTTAATGACTTCCGGGTAGTTAGTTCGAATTGCCGCCACCAAACTGTTGGCAGTCGTTAAGGGCGTCGCTGCGAGTACGTGCCAAAAACTTAGTGAAGTGAAAGCTAGAAAGAACACTGCATGTAAGAGCGCCGTGATTTATGGGCATCCGTCCTCCCGGTACGGTAATGGGGGGAAACTCCAGAACGAACTTTTTTTTCTCTCTAAATAGCAAGATTCGCGGACTGAGATTGACTGACACTTTAATCTCAGCACAACAAAGGTGACCGTTTTGATTGACGGGGAAGAATAACACGAAATACGAATTAAGAGCTAAAAAAAATGACGGTGAATTTTTTAAAACCGAAACGTAAAAAAAAAATGACGGCCTACTGACAGGCTAAATTGAAATGAGAACCCAGGGGGGGTTGCTATACAGACTGGCACAGTCAAAGGCCAGGAGGGAAATATGTCACCAAAAGTGCTGTATTATAAGCGCACATTTCGACAGGTCCGCCTTAATCCCACACACTGTGTGGATTCGGGATCTTAATCTGTATAACTAAGATCGTAATATTTGTTTGTTTGTTTGTTTGTGTGTGTCCGCACTGGGAATCTCGATACCCCTTATCCGATTGAAGTCCGCAGTGGGAATCTCGATACCCCTTATCCGATTGAAGTCTGCAGTAAGAATCTCG
>JAHWFP010138335.1:0-26767 GCA_023313725.1 Lithobius niger | reverse complement strand
GAATCTCGATACCCCTTATCCGATTGAAGTCTGCAGTAAGAATCTCGATACCCCTTATCCGATTGAAGTCCGCAGTGGGAATCTCGATACCCCTTATCCGATATAAGTCTGCATTAAGAATCTCGATACCCCTTATCCGATTGAAGTCCGCACTGGGAATCTCGATACCCCTTATCCGATTGAAGTCCGCAGTGGGAATCTCGAAAATCTTTGTTCCATTGAAGTTCGTAGTGGGGATCTCGATATAATCTTAATTCTTTTGTTTGTTTGCGTGTCTTTCATTAGAATTGTCTGTATAAGTGATGATTCGAACTGTGTTTTCAACAAAGAGGCACAGTACTGATGACACCATGATTTTTTTTTCCAGTCACTATATATTCATGCAATTAACGGGATCTAGGCCTTTAAGGCTCTTAACCCTAGATCTAACTAAATCTAATGAAAGCGTGGGCGACTGCTACCGGTGGTGCTTAATTTTGATACCGTTTTTAAGGATCTTCAACAATAATTGACAGATGCAATAATGTCACAAATGGGAAACTACAACAATGCCCTGTAAAATATGTACGGGGTACTGCCCAAGTAATTAACCAGCACAGTATTCAGAGCTTAATGAGAGAAGATGTTTTTCTGCCCCCCACCCCCCAAAAAAAAAAAACTATGGCTAAATGCTCTTGCGGTCGGTATTTTACCGTTGCCCAATTTTTTTTGTATTAAAGGCTTGGCCTTAACAAAAATATGAGAAAAAAATGCCAAATAACTGTTTCAGTCCACTACCACACACAGCAGACAGTTTGGTCATTATTTGGGCGGGGCGGGGGAGGGGGGGGGAAGGAGAAGGAGGGAGTGGTGAGAGGAAAGTAGAAATACTGAATATGATGACATCTACGATGTGTTCACCCGATGGTGTGCACCAAGTTGCTTACGAAACTTCACGTTGCTGAAAATGCCTTTTCCTTGCCTTCCTATTTTTCCCATACATAAAATAATTACCAAATCACCTGCGCCCCTCACATTTCGGCCCCCTACGCAACTACCTCGTAGTCCGTATGCATAAAGGTTGGGGCGAGGAATGACCGTCTAACTGTAAAAGCGCATAATTGGAAGAAGGCACACTGCATAACAATATAACGGAAAATTGTCTAACACGAAATTCGTATAATGGGAAATCGTCTAACGTTCCTGCCTCGCTCGCGCTACCACGCTCGCTGCGGCTATACATATAACATCAGAAACCGCAGCCATATTACTGTCCAGTTACATGATTATCCATTATACGATTAAATGCTATTCCGTTTAGACGTTTTCCAGATTTTTTTTTTATTTAGGCGGATATTAGACAATTATCCCATTAGGCGGTCTTCAGTTAGACTTTCGTCCGCCCCCCCCCCCCCCCAATAAGGTTCCAATGAATTGAAACCAGACTGCACCCGACTGAAAGCGACGGTAAACCCAGTTTTAAACTTGCGACGCCAATACTTCATGCACGGATATTTCGAAGCAGCACCACCTGCATTCGTTCCACGGTTTGTAACACTACAAACACCCGAAACATCCCCCTTCCCCCCTTTATCCTCTCTTTACAAACCCATGTGCACCTTAAACGCCAACGACCTCCCATTGGGGGGTCGCTATGGGGAGCCGTTGGCGTTTAACGTGCATGCACAACACACAAGCTTAAGATTCGGATATTTATGCTACGTGCCAATGGACGGTATCCTTGCCAAGTTTCCAGCACAGCCTATCTAAATACATCTGGAAAAACCCCGTTCGGCGTTATGAGCGCGCTTGCAACTGAGAATTCCCCACCAACCACTCCCCCAACGAGTTTGACGCGAATTTGATCTTGCGTCTCCCAAACTTCCCCTTCCCACCCACGCCAACCCATATCACTTTATTTTTATTTTACCTTTGGCGGAGGTAAGAGGGTAGTACCCTTTGTGGTAGGGAGTACCCTAGCATCGTTAGGGCGATACTATATAGCGCTACTAGAAACCAGGATAACGTATTTAAGAGTTCTAAAGCTGCCTAATGACGTATTAACGAGTGGGATTAGTTTAAGTCAGGTATATAATTATGGTTTAGTTAGCGTTCCAGTATTAAAAAAAAACAAAAAAAAAAAACAATCGACACAACCGCAGTAATTTTATTTTATTTTTTTTTATAAAAAATTAACTCAAATTTTTCCGCAAGATTTTTTTGGGCCTAGTTCACTGAAAAGATGACGCAAATGACTGAAAGACATGACGCCATGAACTAAAGACGTGATGCCATTAACTGAAAAACGTGACGTATGAGCTTTTAGCTGTTGCGTCACTTAATTCTATGTTAATTTCTGATTAATTTGAAGGTAAACTAGGAAAAAGTCATCAGCAAAAATCGTAGACTAGAAATAACGTAGGCTAGTAAGCCGGGCATCTTATGTTTTATTTGATGACGTGACTCGGATTCGAAATGTCGAACCAGCCCATCACTGCCATACAGTCTTTAACAATACGGCTAGGTCCACTGGCTTTTGTATTTATTTATTTTTAGTAATATTCTTGGATAATGATCATAACTAAGGTCGGACATTTGGGAGAAAAAAAATACTCGAAACCTGCAGTGTGTATGGATTGCGCCACATATCACTAAGATAACGCGTAACTCTAGAGATTAACACTGTAGCTAGAGGGAGCTGCAGGAGTTTATTATTATAGAGGAAGCCCGTGCTATGCACAGGGCTGGCCATGAATTAAGTTTACGGACGCAATTTCCTGGCACTCCTCTCGACACTTTTCAGATTGAACGTGTTCGCCGACGTACGCGCCCGTTCTTGATCGACCACTCCCGCCTAGCTGCTCTTTCACGGGGCCGGTAGAATGGGAGAGTCCACTTGCAATGCGGGCGTGAGGGGGGGTGAGTGATTGTACGGCCTTCTACTGTTTTTTTTTTCTTATCGGCTCTTTTCTTATCGGCTCAGCCGGCATCCAGCATTATTATGTCGATATCGTACCCATGATACACCTTGTTTCCCAAGATGCCTGTCTGTAAACCAGCATGCATCAATATTGCTAATGAAGAGCCTGCAGCCAGGAAACGAGGCTGCACAATATTCTTAACTTCTGGGCGGACTGGTTGCCTTTCCTTGCTTCCCTTATGGGAGCCGCTCGGTACATTACAAATGGCGACGAGGGTCAAGTTTATTTAATGTTTGGGTTTGGCAAGTTTCTTAAGCTTCTTTATTTAAGCAATTGTTAAAATTTTGGTTTTGACCCTGACTTACAACTTTATGGGCACCATTGACCAAATAAAAAAAAAAGTAGAATTAAACTTAAACTAAACTTAAATTAAAATGTAAAAAAATGGAAATACTAACCAGGTTGTAGAAACCACCGGTAGTGCAAGTGTGGTGAAGCAAACCCTGGGTCAGCCGACGTGGAAGCAAGTCTTCCGAAAAATTCTCAGCATTCGGATGTGCCATTTGACATTTCTTTGGACTAAAGGATTTGAGACGGAAATCTTTAGGTTTCTTTAAAGCCCTTGCTGGAAATCCACTTGGAGTGAAAGGACCTTGCCGAAATCCGCCAAGAATTGTCGGGGGTTACAAGTTGGGGGTCGGTGCGAGTAGCAGCAGTTAGCAGTTTAGAATGTGTGGATAGCCTAATAGAAATGCTACTTCGTTTTCAGTTCTAACAAATGTCGCTAAGCCACGGCGCCGTTACTAAACTTCTCATGAGATGACAAATACAAAGTCACTTTTTCTTTTCTCCGACCTTCGTTTTTTTTCCCCTTCGAAACTGCGTTGTTCGAGCAGCCTGCGTATTCATAAGTAACCCTTACTTCGGGGCGAGTCAGATTATTTTCTACCTAGACCGAGGGGGGGGGGGTTCTTTTTCAGAACCAATGAGTGTCATGAAAAATTGAAAGTCACATTTTCATTTTATTCAAGCTTCCCCCCCGGCCAACACCAGGTGTGTTAAAAAAAAAAAAAAAAGACGGCGGCGAGCTCAAGATTTTTTTTCAGGACTTCGGAGCGTGTCATGAAAAATTATAGGTCACAGTTCCATTTGGTTCAGCTAACCGCCTCCTCCCCACCCCCATAACCAAGTCACAAAGCGTGTTAAAAACGAAAAAGTGGGTTAAAAAAATTGTCCTGAAGTTGTTTAAAAGTTAAAATAAGATGCCGATTTGTCATAAAATTTGGCAGTAACGTCCGATTTTTTTGTTGTTGCTAGTCACGTACTTTTTTTTTTTTTTACAATTTTCGGCCCCCTTTCTTGGGCTTCCTGGCTTTCTTTTTGCCCCCTTTCTAGGGCTCTATTTCTCCTCGCTGTGACCAGTATTTTTCAGGGCAGAAATGCAAAATACGGCAAGTTTTTTCTTCAAAAAGGACAATTAAGCGCATTTTTTACCCAAAAAGGGCAGTGACAATGCCCCCCCCCCCCCCGTTCCCCTTGTGCACGCCACTGAAATTTAGATCCGTTTTGTCATTTTTTTTTATTATTGCGATTTTGGCTTGGGAGCCCATGATTGTTAAAACGGCCTCTGGTTTCGAGTAGCTCTAACTAGTGACAGTGGTATCGTTAGGTAGAACGAGCGTGTGAAGGCGAAAGCGCCACGCGCCAGGTGACGCTCTTTGACGGACGTAGAGACGCCGGCAGGGGTCAGTGGCATTTCAATGGGATCCACACGCAAAAATGAATGGACGGACGGAAGGACGACAGAATTTGACGGGACGCAGACGACGCAACGGTGTACGGCAAACACAATGCGCCAGACATCTATATTGTATATATATATATATTGCAACTTGGCAAGCTCTTTGATCTTAAACCGCCTCGGAGCGTTGTCCAACGAACGGCACAAACTCGCCACCACTCGTAAGGTGGCAGTGAGTGGATATTGAAGTATCAAATAAAGAATATAAGTTTACGTAAAGTTGGGATTTAAAGAGCGTAGCACACGATTAAAGGCCAAACCAGACTGGCTTGCTCGCGGAGTGGCATGGTGCACCAAAGACGAGAAAATCAGTCGATGAAAAAACATCACCCGATTAAAAGGACACACCTACGCACTGTATTCGAGCATCCTGCGCGTAATAGCCTTTGCAACATTTGCATAGGTTATAGAGTGAAACTGAGCTAACTTTGAGGAATGTACCACCTTTAAAGCTGGATCAATTTTGACGTTGTAAGTACGGACTAACGCGCCGATAAGTATCACGACTTACAGGTGAAATTCTGTGAGTTGTAATTAAGGGCGTGACAACTCACAGAAAGATATATTGTTTGGTAGAGATATTCGTATGTTTCTTTTCGTCGGAAAAGCAGTTCGTGAAAAGGCGGTTTCTTTTCCCTAAAACCAAGAATTTATAGGGTTGGGGAGGAGAATTTGTGACTGAGACTCCCCCCCCCCCTTCTGAAATGTCTTAGATTCATTCCTATTAGTTCCGTCTAAGTTTATAGAGGGCGACATGAGTCTTATGTGGGAATTTCTACGCAGTTTTCAGCCTAAAATTAATCTAAACTACACGAAACCAGCTTGTATTTAATTATTATTTAGTTTAGCTTAGTTATAATTTAGTTTACTTCAGATTTGGGCTGAAAAAATGAGCAAATATTTCCAGATGGAACGCGTGGCGCCGTCTGAAAACTCAGACGAAACTAATAGGAATGAATGTAACACGCTGCAATAGGGACTATTTAAGAGTTACAGATTCTCCTCCCCATTCCTATAAATTCTTGTTCAAACTTAGCTGCAATTTGTAATGCTGCATTTATTTGGATGCATCCCTTTTCGTGCAGTGCTAGATGCATTTATGCGGCAACAAAATAGGTGCTAGTTGGCTACACACAAGACGACCGGCTGTTTCCTACAGACTAAAAAACTGATCATGAACTGCTAACTTTAGTCTCTTGTACAGCCGAAATAGTTGAGAAGACTATTGCAACGACTTGCCGTCCGTCGCTTTTTATTTTTCAACTTCAGAATGGTGCCAGACGGAGACAAACCAGAAATTAGTTTAAAAACATGGAAAATTAAAACATCTTTGCTTCCATATAGAGCTAAAAGGCTTTCACGAAGTAACTGAATGAAATAATAACATTTGATCGTCGCATTTAAACACTACAGGAAAACACGCAACTGTAAAAACAAGAGGATTTCGTTAACGACACACATTACGTCATTTAAAATCTCAATACCGTGTTGCATGGATGAATAACCCTATATACTCTCAAACCAAATTTTCCCGATTAGCTGCTACGTATGAAGTTAAAACGGCAGGTAAACAGAAATTAGGCCTAAAATCTGAAAATCTTGCCTTGAATCACGTTGCCCCGGCAACGCCAAATCTCCGCACCTTGTCGCGTAAATGAATAGGCCTGCTCTCCAACCCAATTCTCCTAAATTAAAACGGCAGTTAAAAATTAGGCTTCAAAGCTGACAATTGCGCCTGAAATCTATAACTAGGCCTAAAAGCTAACACATTTTTCGCCGGGAATTGTGATGGTAACTGATTTCAGATTACATAATAAGGAGCGCTGTTGCAGTGGGCGAGAGAGGTGTGCACCTCAACATTTTCGAATGTGGCGGGAGTGCACAGAAGACTGGTTGCGACTAGGTCGTCGCTGCAGCTATTTGTTTGCAATCCACTTAGTGTTGCCGATGGTCCGTTCGCAAGTAGTCCGTTACAGTGCTCTTCTCAGCCGTTTCGACTGTATGGTACACTAATAATGTACCCTGAAATAGCCACTTGCAACGGTGTTCTGTTTGTTTTGTACATCTAAGGCTATTAAAATATAACCCGCTTATTGTCTTACAAATATAAATTTTCTTGTCTGTACCCTTTAAATTTTGCTACGTGCTTCTTTGATTAAAATCCCTAATTGAAAAGGTCGTCAACACTCGCAGAAAACCAATATTTAAATAACTAATTATTTAGCTCTTAATGAAGAGCACAAACTTTCTTTGCGCACTTACAACCGCACGCTGCTTTAAGGGATTTATGGGGTTTCAGAACAGACGTAAGCAGTTTACAGTTGCTGTTGACTTACCACATTGGAAGGGAGGAAACCGCAATGGATGGAAAGTTAGAAGTCAGCGAGCATCAACTTGTATCTAAACGAAGACAACGCGAGAGGTGGTTTGAAAACAAAATTTGCTGAAAGAATGTATTTCGGCAAATTTCAGTCATTAAGCGCTGTATCTCAACTCTTGGCCTAACTGATATCCATTGCTTTAGAAAAAGTTGACGTAAAAAAAAACCAGGATTTTAACATCTACATCATTGTGTTGTTTCTTCCCACCAAAAGATGGCGTTGGCTCGTCTGCCCAACTCTTCCTTTTGTTCTAAAATATGATTTCACATCTCACGACTACTAAATAAATTTTATTTTTTCCTCGTGATGTCATACATTTACTATTTTGGAAAGAAAATTGAAAAAAAACAAAAACTTACGAATTAGGGAACGGTCATTATTTATCAACTGAGGGCGCCAGAGGAAATTGGAGGGAGGGGGTATTTTTTTGGACCCTCTCGAGAGGGGGGGGGTCATACATTTTTTCGGTCCCGTCAAGATGGGGTTACGAAAAGCTCACTGACCATACTTGTAGAAAAAAAAATGTTATTTTTGAACCTCAAAAGTGACTCTCTCAGCTGCAGTCAAGATTTCTAAAATTCTAAAATTTCTAACGCTCCAGACCCCACCACCCCCATGGTGTTTACAAGTTTTTGAAGCTAGAGTACCGGTGCTAAAAGTGTATATTTTCTTTTCAATAAACTTTGTAGAAAAGCCTTACCTTATCAGGTTTCCTCGCTACTTCTGTGCTGTCAGTGCTGCATGTTAGGGATGAGTGCATATAAGCAAACAGCGTTCAACATACTTATTGTATGAAGACACGAGATGGGTGTAAGGAACATCGGTGTTTGACAGAACAGTTTTGACCCATCGTGTCTTTCCGTTAAAGACGAGACACATTTCCTTACAACTAGTGGCAACTTGTCGGTGTGGAGTGCTACTTACTTAATTAGGCAACATGAAATCACCTATGGTTCGCCTGAAAGACCCCAACCCGACGGGTCCAACCCGCCTGAAAAAAACCCACCAAAAAACCCAAATGTGGGTTTTTTCAACAACAAAACCTAAGTAAAATGAGTGAATGCATGAACCAACAAACCTGTTAAAATGTCATTTAAACTGTCATTAAAATGTTGATTGTTTGCTGTTTTAATACAAGAAATCACCAGTAATTTGGTTCAGCTCATCAGTAACGGTATATTTTAACTAATTTCTGGGCTTTATCTGTACCCAATATGTTTCTCAACTTAGACCGAACAAGTCTAAATGTTGAAAAAAAAACCCACTCGGTTAGTGCACAGCTAGGTGGAGCACAAAGAAGAGTCCAAAACATATCACAGACGCCTTCTGTTAGTTTCTTTGATTTTTATTTCTTCTTGTTCATGAGTTAACACCATTTTGCTGGGCGGAAGCTTGGTTCGACACTCTCCTTAAATAGTGACTTGGGTTAGAAAGATTCGTCTTCTAGCTTGAATGCTAGCACTCCACCCCAAAACTGGGAATTTTGTGCAAGTACCCACTCCTCTGCTGCATCTTCACGCTCCAATGTTAGGTTTTTTTCCTTTGTTTATGGGGTCCATAATGATGAAACTAGATAAAACCCGAAAAAGCCGCAAAAAAACCCGAAAAAGCCCCCCAAAAAACCGATAAAACCCGAAAAAAACCAGCCGGGCAGGTGTTTTTTTCGAAAAAACCCGGGTTTTTCCAAACCCTGTCAATAAGCATACGAAAAGCGCATTTCATTTTTCCGGGGGTTACATTTTTTTAGGACCCTGAGGGGGGGGGCGGGGGGGGGGGGGTGCGGGGGGTCAAAATGTGAAAAATGTGTTCTATTTGCGTCAAATTTCTCAATGCAACTTTTTTTTTGGGGCGAGTACGAACAGGATCAAGAACTGAGACATACATGTGAGAATTACTTATACCGTTGAGAAGCTGAAGATGCAAACATTCACCATTTATTTATTGCCAACAAGCTCCTTCGCGTAGTACAGAGTACCAGCACTTTTTTCCGCTAAGCTTTTCAGAGAGCATCTCTGGCTATGGCTTCATCTCCATACCCACAAAGTAATTTCGCCCATTATAAAAAAAATTGCTTTGAGGGTGACGTCCTCAGTGTTAATACAGAACGTTGTTTGTTGCTAAGCAACGTTCAAATCATTTTTTTGAGATTGCCTACCCAGTTTGCTCAAGCAGGAATTCAAAGCTGAGATCAGAAAATGCGATATAGCCAACACACGATGCAAGCAGTCCGAGCATTCATGTGCAATTTTTCGTAAAACGTCAGCCTTCCGAGTTCGACTTCTCTGCGGTGCTTCAGAATGCCCGCCCGGAGCAGGCTTCACTGCTCGGCATTTCAGAACTGCACGTGGTTCCCGAGTGATGCGATTATGAAGGCGTTTTGGCGAAAACATATTATTGTTGACCGACTTGTAAGCTGTTTCAAAATTGTAACTGGAAGTCCTATATCTTTAAACCCCCTCTTAAAGGTTATTTTTTTTTAATTTGGCGCCAGTTGTGTGCACAGACCTCCGAGAGGGCAGAGGCAACTTTCAGTAAAAGGACACACTTTTTTTCTAGAGATTATTTTTGCAAATTTGTTCACCCTTTTTTGCCCTTTTTGGGCCTTTTTTAAGCTTTTAATGGAAATGTTTTCTGGGGACTTATTTTTGGTTTTCTTTTTACCATTTCTTAGCCATTTTATGTTCTTTTCAGGCCTTTTTTTTGCCCTTTTTTTTTGGCTTTTTTTTTTAGGCCTTTAGGCTCTTTTTCAGACACTGCCGTGCCAGCAGATGCTGGAACAAAAAGAGCAATTTTTCGAAAAGGGCAGGGGTCACTGCCTCCTTTGCGCCCCCCCCCCCCTTCCTGTGTTGGAGCATATTTTTATTGAAGATTAATATTTTTATTAAAAACAGGAGGCCGGAGCTACGAAGGTGAAAGTGGAGGTAAAGAAAGTCTAGGAGAAGGGGGTGGGGGGGGGGGGGTTGATGCTAAGAAGGTCATTATTAATTTATTCATGTGCAAGAAATTTTTTTAATTAGTAGCGCAAATAGAGCGAAAAACTACAAGTTTACAAAAAATGAAGCGAAATGGTGTAGTGAGAAAAATGGAAATTGTGGCTGGTATATGGAGACGAAAACGGCTGCGAAACATGAAAAATGGTGGCGTAAGCTGGAGATTTGCAGAGAATGGGTGAAAAATGAGAGGTCTGTGAACAATGTTAGCGAAAACAGATTTTTTTTTAAACAAAATTAGGGCATTATTTTGAATTAGGACAAACAAAAATTAAATTCAAGGACGTAGGGAACAATTTCAAGGAATCCAAGGCCTGAAATTTTTTCTCCAACACGAACCGCGTAGTAACCTGGTAATATCCGATTGGATCCTAGTAATATCCGATTGGAATTAACATGCGGGACTAACCTTAAAAACTCTTTGTCTAGCACACGACCCCTAACGAAGAGTTACGGATATCAACCGTAACAAGTTCTTTTATTTCTCTTTACATTTAAAACCAACATCGATCCTCACCAGACCCAGACGTTCACCTATTTTGCGTAACCTATTTCCCTTTAAACGTGCGCAGTTCCTCCGATCATGAATACGTTCACCAAACCCCGGTAGCCCCATCCTGAAGCCAACGACCCTTTCGTATTTTGGTGGCAGTTCAGACCGCCGAGAGTCACTTTCAGAACTAAATCTCCTTAATCCTTTGTCACAGAGAACAGACCACTCCTCTGCCGTCCCCCACTTCCTATCCTCCTTTCCCTCTTGGGAAGGATTTACTGCAAAAGCTTCCTGGTGGTTTGACTTCAATAATTTATTTAAAGAGATGGTCCCCCAACAGCCGCTGAGCTCTCCCGGATGCAACGAGGAACTGTTGGTTACATTCAATGGAGGAATCGTCGAGGGAGCAGCAACTAGCCATCGTTATCACCACTGTAGTCGATGGGTACGTACATTCAAGGGAAAGGTACCTAATGGAGCCGAGTGCTTCCGCATCCCAATACAACCGCCGACTGGCCACTCGGTAAGTAAGGTAAATAAAGCACCAGCCTACTATAAATTCGTTAACGAAATGGCTTTTCCGGCACGCATGCTACCGCAATTAATGGCTTAAAGGTGAGACAACGGTAAACACCAGCGATGGCATCGTAGCAATAAATTAAATATCGCCACCGGTATCGTCATAAAGTAACTTGGAAGGACCATACGTGCTCAACCTACCATATCCTGACAGCGAGGTGAGCTCCCGTTTCGCCTAATCCCGTTTCGCCAAATCCCATTTCGCCAACAAAAAAGCTGATTAACAGTTTTGCCCTCAGGGGGCAGTACCGTTTCGCCAAAACGAATTTGACAAATTTGACAAAATTTCTATGTAATGGGGCTTTAAAAGGCAAATATATAACAGAGACAAGCAGTGGTAGAGAATATGCCCAGTTAATTTATTAGCGTTTTGAAAACTGGCAATACAGACGGAAAAACGTGAGTTTTAAATATAATTGTTTAGAATGCTGGGACGTCACTACGTCGACGCCAAGGTTCTCTTTTAAGAATAGTTAGTTATACACGTGATGGGTAACCTTTTCGAAACGGGAATACCCGTTTTGCAGAATCCCGTTCCTCAGATTCAAAATATTCTTCAAAAATTTAACATTGCAGAAGTTAAAGAGGCAATTGTTAGTAATTTTTATTAGTTGTGGATTCTGATGTTATGTGTTTAGCCGCAGCGAGCGCGGTAGCGCGAGCGAGGCACGTAATCTGAAACAAATTATTTTGCAAAATGGGATTCTGCAAAACGGGTGTTTGTCTATAAATATCTGACCATTATCACGTTATAAATGTTCGTGCTAAAATATTTCGTGTGCCTAACATTTCGTGAACGATATTTGGCATAATGGGATTTGGCGAAACGGGAGTTGGCGAAACTGGATTTGGCGAAACGGGACGTAACCGACAGCAATGCATAGCTGCAGGTGACGAAGGGGGCCTCCTACAAAAAATAAATTTAAATTAAAAAAAAAAACTCTTTTGTAGTACACTAGTTATTTAAAGGTACATTCCTCCAGGTTGGCTTTCATGTACGGTCTAGTTTTGCAACATTAGTGCAAATGTGTGTAAATGTGTAAATATGTGTAAATATCGCAACGGCATTTAATATCCTATTTTTTCCCTTCGCAAAAAACGGGATTGCTGCATTCACTATAAGCTATGGAAACATAGCAAAACGTTATTTCCAGCAGGATGCTCGATAATAGTGCGAAGGCTTGTCCCTTTAATTTGGTATACACTGTATTTTAAAGATGAATTTCGAGCCTCCCCGTCCGCCCATCATTACAAAATGTGGCGGCCCATAATAAAAAGCACGCGTTGAAAAATTTCTCCAAGTCCAAACTTTTTTCCAAGTTTTTTTCCTCCAAAAAAGTGAAAGTAGGGACTACTTGACCGGATACGATGGAAATTTGACAATTCCTAGTCGCCAGAATTCCACTGGATCACGTTCATGTCCGCAGGCTTCCTTTACTCCAACATTGGTCTTTCAAGCTTTAAAAAAAATCAAAAATAGTAGAGCTTGTGGCCCAGATGGCTTCTCCGCCTTCCTGTTCCGTGAAGTTGCTGGAGAGATTTGTTACCCACTCTGCAAGCTTTTCCAGTGCTCATACACTGAAGGCAAACTCCCCCGAGAGTGGTGTTCGGCAAATATTATTCCAGTTTTTAAGAAGGGCCACTCTTCCAACCCTCTTAATTACAGGCCAATTGCCTTGACTTGTGTCGCGTGCAAAGTCATGGAGTGTTTGATAAGAGACACTATGGTTGCCTTCTTCGAAAACAACACTATCATCACCCAGGATCAGTTTGGGTTTCTCCCGTCACGATCTACTACCCACCAATTACTTTCTGTCCTTGATAGGTGGACTTCTGTCTTAGATGTCGGGGTTCCATCTGACGTTGTCTACTTCGACTTTAAAAAGGCCTTTGAGTCAGTTGTACATCGAAAACTGCTTCTTAAGATCGACCGACGGTTGTGGTATCGTTGGAAACCTCAAGGCTTGGCTAGCTGCCTTTTTGGCTAACCGCACCCAGAGAGTGATTGTTGGAAAATCTTCGTCCTCCTGAGTTCGGGTCCCTTGTGGGGTCCCCCAGGGTTCCGTTTTGGGGTCACTTCTTTTCCTAGTTTACATCAATGATCTCCAATTTCCTTCTGATGACTGCTATGGTTTTAAATTTGCTGACGATTTAAAGATTGGTGCGGAGATTCTCTCCCCCTCTTGCTCCCCTGTTCTGGAAGCTCAGATTCTTCATGTGGCTGACTGGTCACAGATCTGGCAACTTCCACTTTCTGTTCAAAAATGCTGCACCTTTCATGTTGGAAATCGTAACTGTGGTAACCTTTATTTTCTGGACCAGTCACCACTTCCTTCCGCCAATGAAATGTGCGACCTTGGGGTGTGGTTTTCCGGCAACCTGAAACCATCCCTTCATTGCAGAAAAATCTGCGCTCTAGCTTATTCTCGATCAGCCATTGTACATCGTTGTTTTATCTCCGGCGACATCCCTACTAAGATCTGGGCGTTTAAGGTATTCGTGCGTCCTATCCTAGAATATGCCACTCCTGTTTGGTCCCCATACTTGCTTGGCGACATCGATCGTGTTGAGAAAGTCCAGCGCCGTATAACAAAAAGTCTACCAGGGTTTAGAAACCTCGAGTATGGTGAACGTCTGTGCAGAACTGGACTGGAGTTGTTGGAGCTCCGTCGACTCTGGTTCGATCTTATCTTGGTCTTTAAGATTCTTCGAGGCCTTGTCAGGGTGGATCTCCCTTTCTTTGATTTTGCACCTCGCTTGATATGCATCCGTGGTCATGACTGGAAACTGGCCTACCCCATTTCGCATTTGGACTGTCGTCATAACTTCTTTTCTGTCCGGGTTATACCGATATGGAATGGCCTTAGCAAGGAGACTGTTGGGTCTCCCTCCCTTGCCGGGTTTCGCTGCCTTCTCCGTAGGGAACCACTTGATAAGCATTTGAAGCGCCCCAATGATTATTTACCACTTTGATCACCTCTTCATAATCTAGGGGCAGTGTTAGTGGGTCACCCCCCTTCTGTCACCCTTCCACGTCCGTGGTAAATGTACTTATTATACGAAAAAGTGGTCCCTATCCACTATAACAAAAATATTATAATACAAAAATTAGAAAAAAAGCATGGACTTGAATTTTTTTTTAGCTCGTGCGTTTTTTATGGGTCATCCAACATATTAGGAAGAACCCCCCCCCCCCAGGGCTAATTTGCCACCGGGCCCACCTAACGTAGCTACGTAACTGAATCCTGGTATCTAGGACACCCGATAAAATCGCCGTCGTTAAACAAATCCGACAAATAAATTATAATAAATGTTTGGTGTACTTAGCTTTTCAAAAGATTCTTTTCATAAAATGTTATAGACACTTTTACCGTAAACGTGGGCTGTTAAAATTAATTCGATTATTAGTTTACTAGTTTATTTAGTTTGCTTTATGTATGAAGCTTTTAGTTAATTTTGTTGCAGAAAACTATTTCAGGGGATACAACAACGATTTCCTCCATTGTTGTACGAAGATTTGAGTCAATTTCTTGCCGAAAAATTGACGTAGTAAACCAAGTAGTAACCAAGTCGTTAACCAAGTAGTAAACCAAGTCCCCAAGTTCTTCTTACGCGAGCTAGATTTTCCGAATGCCTTAAAAGGACTTATCCCTTTGTGTTTTCCATGCTCATGCCGGATAAGAAGTGGCTTTAGGAACATTTGCATATTTTTCTTTGTGGTCCTTGACTAATAGAGGGGTCGTTTGAAAAGGCCTATATGTATCCAGTTTACTAGCAGCACGCGATCTTGCACGTTTTTGGGTTATATTCCAAGGCTTTATCCACTCGACTGTGCTGTGCTGCATTTGCCCGGGTAGGGAACGTTACAAAGCTCGCGTTTTGCGTTTACACCCACGACATGCGGTTGTATAGCATAATAAAAGTAGCAAATCAGCATGTTACGCAGTGAAGCTTACCTTCAGTAAAGCAAATAACACTAATAATAAACTTTATTGACCCACGAAAGTGTGTAATCAACCAGGGTCAGATTTATGGGGGGGAAAGGGCAATTACCACGCACCCCCCCCGTGCAAAAAAATATAATAACTGCAAGATTGTTTTATTAGAAGCAGGATATAAGTATGATTAAAAGCATGAATATAATAATCACACGGTTTTCGGAAAGAGTCGCAATGCTAATAAATTTGTTGAGAGTATGTAAAGAAAATACCCTCCAGAAGCCGGGTAGCCGGCAATGGACCATAAAGTGCTTCAGCGAACTACGGTGGGCGAGCTAACAGCGCTGTCCCAGACCTCCTAGCTGGCTTTGTTCAGCCCCTACTTAGCATTTTCCTACCCGCGCCAGTAGAGGGGCCCTCCCTCCCCCCTAGGTATCCGGCCCTATGATCGACACAATGAGGGGGATAAAAAACATTGACTGTGCCACAAATGCCGATGTTTAGGCGCTAGGCCCATTCTTATTCCTAGCCCGAAACATACAATTACAATATCAACAGCATAAAAATAGTAACTTAAAATAGTAATAAAAATGACTAATAAAATAGTAACTTTCAAATTACTAATGATGGTGGTAATAATTTTATTACTACTATTAATATTATTTTTTCTATGATGCACTCAAACTTTGAATTTGTTGCATAAGTTGACATTTGCAATTCTTGTGTTGTTGTTTTTTTTAGTTATTTTTCTATATAGGTATCCAACACGCCATAAGCGAGCATTAGCTCTTGTGAGGTGAGGGCACATACGGCATTTGTACTGTTTACCTGATTCAATAAACCAATTCATATTATCTTATCTTACAGACAACGGCAAAAAATAAAAGTAAACAAGAAAATTGGGAAGCGGGGTTAGGGAAGGGAAAAAAAAAGAAAGAAAGAAAATGGAAGGAAAAGCTTGGGAGGGGATAGTGACCAAGTTACGAGTTAAACAAATGACGGAATAATTGAGCTCCGAAAGCTGCAGGGGAAACAAAAAAAATGTGTATCTCTTTAAAAATATGAATTTATTTCCCTGGGAAAGAAAATGTTCACTACTATGGTGTGGCCAAACCGATTTACCTCTTTTACTTAACGATTTATAACCTAAAAATCAAACTATAAAAAAAAATGTCCGTCCGCTCTTCTAGAAGTAAGTAAAACTAGAATCCCCAAATCAATAGAGATGAAAAATTGACGGACATGCAATTCTTACTGTTGTCACCCGGATAAAATCATAAAACCGGGACAATAACTTGCTTTACGATGGGAAAAATATAATTCACCCATTTCCCAACATTTCTCCTGTTTCGTCGAATACGTCCGGTATTTTTTTCCAATAACGGTAACAAAAATCATTTTCAAAAAAAAAAAAAATATTTATATATATATATATAGATTTTAAAAAAGTAAATATTCAAGCGAAATAGTTTTTATCCGGTGTTGCGTGGAATGAATGTAAGCCGAGCTCTGGGACAAAATATGCCACATACCAACCTCCTGCGCAGAAAAGAACCGCAGAAATGTAATAACTTCAAGTGGATTGGCTCGGTTGAATTTGCATGTAATTGCATTTCTCCCACGCTGCCCTCGTTTTTCCACGTCGTCTCAATACCAATTTTTTTTTAAATAAAAAAATAAAAATCATAAAGAAAATTCCGGGAGCAGCAAAGACAGAAAACTGGAGAGCATTCAACTATCGATTAGCTGAGCAACCGGGGAAAGAAAACGGAAGAGGAACCAGTTCCGCTTGAAGGTTCGCGGCGATGCCTGCAGATGGCAGTCAGCGAATACGTAAAAGCCGAGACAATCCTTCAGAACATAAAAAAAAAAAAAAAACGAAACTTGAATAAATTATGCATCCGTGTCGCAAAATTTTTCTGGCCAAAGCCCCATTTGTTTGCTTTTTTTTTTTTTTTGGCATACAAACAGGTCCTTCATCATTTTATTTTCGTACGTTTCTAAAAGATGAGAGCGTTTATTTTAATTAGTTTCCGTTTTCGCGGATGTCCCCTTTGTTTTCCGCTGTCGTTGCACCACACGACAACCGGAAATCGTTTCTAGTTTTCACTAATCCTTTCATGTCGGTCTACGTCATTTCGCGTTTCGAACGCGGACCAGAGAGAGAGAGAGAGAGAGAGAGAGACGAGACGAAGAAGCGAGATAACATCAAAACAAACCGCCGCACGCTCTTCGTATCTTCCTGGAAGAAACATCACTCCTACAGAACACGATTCGTCAAACAACGGGAGCATCTTTCCACTGTCACACTGTCAGGATTGCTTTCCACCCAAAGTTCATTGGTTCTACGACAAAAGAAAAGATTTCCCTTACGCCCACTGCTCCTTTTTTTTTGCGGGGGGGGGGGGGGGCGTTCGTACAGCAGCATTGTAAAGACAATGTTTCGAAGCGAAAGCTTAGTATACTTTCTCTTAAAAGTTGTACTTGCAACTTCACCCGTCTAAATTCAGCAGTTTTTAGGCGGTTGGCATCGAGTTTGTTTATTTTTATTACGTTTGCCGTTCTCTTCCTGTTCAACGATGCAGACGTTGACATTAATAAGGCCGCTAAAAGTAAATTAAATGGTTCTCAGGAGTGCACGCATGGTTTTTTTTTTTATCTTAGCGCATGAAACGTTTTTTATGACATTTTCTGGGGAAAAAAAATTACGATCACGCATCAGCACTTTTTCCAAACATTTCCTGAAGCTGATGGCCCCCATGAGCCCTTTGCTCCATTCACACGATCGCCTCGAAACGAATCTGACAGTCGTTCAGAGGCATGTCACAACTTAAAACTTGGGTGTATAGAATGTTTTTTATCAAATGTGTAACTTTTGCACGCTGATCTTGGCATCAAAACGTAGATATTGTACTGCACAACAAAATGTAATCTACTGATTTCGTTTTGTTTGGATAAAAAATACCCCCCCAAAAAAAACAGCCATCGTCTGCATCTGATAAATCACGAATAAAACGTAAAAAATAAAAACCGCCAACTTGCGTCAATTCTTTTTTTTTTTAGTACCACTCCTGAGAACCAGTTAATTTAATTTTTTGCGACCTAAAGACTTGTCTTCAGGGAATGGACAGAATGGTTATTAAATTTGCACGATGGTCAGTAAAATGAATGCTCGCCCGACTTCACAAAAGATCCTTCTTCATGATCTGAATGAGATGGGTGGGGGTGAAATTTATGAGAATTTGGGGGACATGACGTTGGGGGGGACATGTCAAAACCTTAAAAAAAAACCGCTGCTTTACACACAATCCGTTCTTTCCTTCATGGCGCGCGTTTGCACGATTTCTACACTTTTGTAGGTTTGCAGGGTGATCCTTGCGGGAATGTGTGTCGATTTAACGCACCCACCGATCTATTGCAACAAATCCGATCAAGTAGCTTAACGGGGGGAACTTGGTGTGCCAGTGTTCTAACTACCGGCAAGGTGCCCAGACAGCTAGAAGAATGTCGCCCTAACCCCTTCTCCTCTAAACCGCCCTCCCCCCCTCCCACCCCGAAAAAAAAACTCAACTCCGTCACGTTTCACTCCTCCGTCAATTAAGCTGCGAAAGCCAGTCTAGCAACGCCACACGGCGGTCGTCAAGGGAATCACATCCTCGAAAGGATCTTGGACTAAGTCTCTCCACAGGCCAGAGAAGAGAGAGAGAGAAAGACAGAGAAGAACCCCTCTATGCGCAACGATGAACAGATGCGTTGCGCCAGCAGACGCGACGACATCCTAGAAGCTCACGCTAGGTGCAGGGAAATGTCAAGAGGAGGCCCTTTTCGATGAGGAGATCCTGAGCTCTCAGAGATCAGGTCGGCTGTTGACTCGAAAAACCAAACGGAAACGTCGAACCCGCAAACGGCCGAAAGCGAGAATTGGCGCTCTTTGGCAACGAGTCAAGTTGGACGAGTTTAGTATGTCCACCGAGTCGTGCGTTGAGAAACCCATAAAGCGAAGTTTAAAGTGACGGGTTTTGGGGTTAAAGTTTTGTTTCACCGAGCACGTCCCGACCATTCATTGTGCGGGTGGTGGGTGGGAATTTACGAGTATGCGCATTAGGGAAAAGAAGTGTTGTGCTGATCGGTGTGCGTGTGTGCACCGATTCGTAAATCGACGAGGGACTCCGTCGCCAGGTGCTGTAGACCAAGAATTAAGAGCGTTTTATAAAATGTGCCCGACATCCTCCGAGATGCCCAATTGCTAATAAAAACCATTAAGTTCTCCTCTAGAAAAAAAAAGTGTGAACCTGTGAAGCGAAACTTATACTTCCCAATAAAAATTACATTCTTGAAAATGTTGTTCCGTAAAGGTGCTGGTTCACCATTTCGATAGCGTTGCCTATATTCTAAACACAGCATCCAGGTTCCAGATTTTCCGTCATCCAATAGGCTGATATGGGTCACGTGATCTCGTTTTAGTTACGGAAATTCGCGGCGCTGCTGCGAAGTGTTGTTCCTTTTTAATTTACCGCTATTTTCTTTATAATTCAAAGATTGTATGGCGCTACATCTAGGAGTTGAAAAGGTGAAGAGGCAGCTACGCAACCATTTTTTCGCGTTTGTATGTAATCATTAGCCAGTGGCGTGGCTATATTCGGTGGGGACCGATGGAAAATTAGCCCTTTGCGCCCCCACCCTCCTTATCATACAGGATGGCCCATAAGAAACGCACGAGCTGAAAAGTTTCAAGGTCCATGATACCTTTCTATTTTTTTTTTTAAATTTTGTTATAGTACAAATACGGATCACATTTTCCGTACTCCAGTCACGTGGTCCCTATTTTCATTTTTGTTGAAAATAAAAAAAAAACTTGGGAAAAAGTTTGGCCTAGAGAAATTTTTCTGCTTGTGCTTTTTTTACGGGCAACTATATTTTATCACGATAGGAGGGACGAGAAGGCTCGAAATTCATTGTTAAAATACAGTTTATACTATAAATTAAATATCTACTACAAATGAGTCTTTTTTTTTTAAATCTAAATAATTTTTTTTTCCTTCTGGGGGGGGGGGGGGGGGCCTAGGTCCCCTGGAGGCTAGAGGCCGGTTGCATTCTGACACCCTTGCCATCCTGTAGCTACGCCGCTGTCATTAATCCAGAGTGGAAAATGGAACCATGAGAAATCAAACAGAGATTCAAGAATGAAAAGTGTGCCTTGCAGGGAAGCATCCAGCTGGAATTCGGGCGGAGTTTTTCTTTGGACATCTTAATTCTCTTCTATCTTAAACGCTAATGGAGGAGGGTTAAACAATTTTTAAAGCCCCACAGTAAAATAAGGTAATCTTGGAGCTTACATTTCATTAAGCCGTAATACAATACTTTGTAATATTTAATACTTCGTGGTTGGAGGATAACAAAGAAACAGGTGACCTACATAATACACTTTTAATGATGGTATCAATGTAAAATTTTTACTAAGTGATTATAGTTTCATTACAGTGAGGATTACATTTAGTGGTCAACTTTTAGTTGCCCCCCCCCGCCCCTCTGGAGGGTAAGGCGTATGACTCAGTTCTGCTTTTGGTGTAATTGTTTCGCTACAATGCCCATGTGTAAGAAGTAAGCTTTAACTAGTATTATTAACGGTTAAATAGCGGTAATACTTGGTAATTAATTTTAATATTAGTCAAGTAGTTTATTATGTCGAACATAGTAAACAGAGAAAAATTTGTTTTTAATTTTCTAAATTGAAAAAAACAAAACTTTAAAACCTTTTAACTCTGGTTCGTAAAGTAATGAAAGGTGAGTTTGTAGTTTTTTTCTCTTTTTTTTACAAAATCGCATTTGTCCGTATTTCGAACTCAGAATTGGAATTTATATATACAGTGAAAAGCGCCTCGGCTCTTTTTCTTTAAAACTACGTTTTTATGGTATACCCCTGTTAAATACGGAACATAAAAAAAAGCTGCATAAAAATTGAAAAAAAAATTATTAAGATTAATGCGCATTGCTTTAAAATACCGATGACAAATAACTTCAAACGAAACTTTGAAAATTTTAAACCTCACCTAAGTCTTCTAAAGACTTATACATTTTAGTTTGATATATCTTATTTCAACTTCCCAACTGGCCATCACTACTCAATATCAGAATTCATATTGAATCTGAAAATTAATATCCCTGACTATCCCTGACTTATCTCTTTAAATATCTCTGACCAAAACATTTGCACTTTTATTTTTATTTTTCAATTACACAGAGTCAACTGCTCACACTGCAGACCTGGCGTCATAACTACACCTGGATGGCAGCTGCAAATCTTTCTCAATTATTTTTAGAGAAGGACAAGATGGACAATAAGACAAAAATAGTAGGACAAGAAAATTGTAGCAACGCGAGTGGAACTTACGAGTCCACATTTAAAAACGAAATTCTAAAAACGAAAAAAAAAACTATTCATACAAAAACGTTAAAAAAAACAAACTCTGTTCATTCTAAAAACGAATATCCTTGACTATCACTGATTTTTCACCCATTTTCCATTTTTTCCTTGACTTTCCCTGATCGCATTTCACATACCTGACTATCCCTGATTTTCCCTGACTTTCCCTGATTTTCCCTGACTTTCCCTGATTTTCCCTGACTTTCCCTGATTTACCCTGATTTTCCCTGACTTTCCCTGATTTACCCTGACTTTCCCTGATTTTCCCTGACTTTCCAGGTCGGTATGAACTCTGAAGATGTGCGTGTGTGTGAGTATAACACACAATTACACTATATATATATATATACTCACACACATACGCGTGTGTATATATGTATATATAGGTTTAAAAAAAAAACATTCTTTTATATTGAACGTCAAAATCATCGTTTTCAAACCATAACTGAAACACAATAACCCCTCCTCTTTCCGACAGGCTTTGATTCTATCCACACGCCTAGCATTTTTGTACCGTACATTTGTTAAGTTATATAAAATGAGATAAGTGCTACTTTTTTTTCAAATTAAAGGGCTAATTTATCACGGGAAAGAAACCTAAGATCAAAGTCCTTTTCAACTGCTTCGGTGGCCTCGGTGCGGAGAAAGAATTTTGTTACGAAATTCCTAGGATCTAAACGATCGACATGAGGAGCAGCCTGTTTCCAGGGACAATCTCTTACCGAATGCACGGGGTATTTGGGGGGGGGGGGGGGGGGGGCGTGGAATGATGCAATGCTTCGATACAGAAGTACGGTATTCCCACACTAACGTTTTCCACGTAAAAAAACGACAAAAAGAAACACATGCCAAGCCAAGTTTACGATTTATACTCAAATCCACCGCGAAATACGCAAAACTATTTTCCATGACACGCTGTAATGGTAGGCCTAACCCATAAAAAAAAATTATCAAAATATTAAAAATAAAAAGTCTGTGCTAACAGATTCAGCTATAGGAATCTATCTTGGTATTTACTATTTTGCCGTGTGAGAGACACTTCTAAACGCATAATATAGTAAAAAGTGTGCGATAAACACCACGCGGTTGCTGACTAACTTTCTCTACTAGGCCTAACATAAAGCAAAACAAAACAAACACGCCGAATTAAAATAAATATACTATGTGTTATTGTGCTACCCAAGCGTAGTTCGAATCATTTAAATTCCTTCCAAAATTAGTCTATTTAAGAGAAAACAATAGTGTCCCCACTTAGCATCGGTGTAACCGGTTTCGAATTGATAATAAATTAAAAACGGTTTTGAACTGATGATTAACAAATTCCTGAATTAGCACCTCCAATTTTCTGACTTTTTCCTGACTTCCTGCCCTACTGGGTAATTTCCTGCTTTTTTTCCTGACTGGTAGACACCCTGTTAAATGCAATTTTTTTTTTTTGGGGGGGGGGGGGGGTGGAAATTCTGTTTGTGGTGGGATCTGACATTCTCTTGGTCTTCAGCCCACGGCTACAATCCAGCCGGATATACCTCCTCGCTTCACTGGAATTTCTCACTCAATCCAATAACAATTAGTGGGTGATGAATGGGTTAGGCAGATCCTCGATCTGAGCATTGTGCCGAAAAACCGTGTCTTTCCGTTTGCACCGTGTTGGTCAACAAACGTTTTGCAACGAAACAAGCGAACAGTAAGTAGCCTTCCCAGTTTCATTAAATCAATTGTTTTGTCAATTGAGGGTGGGCGTTTGCCATGGTTATTTCCGTATGCGTGATTATCGTCGTTTACGGAAATTACGAAATGCAACGTATTGTAGGCGGAGGGAGGCCTCCTGCTGTTAATCAGAGGCCATACGAAATTGAATCAAACTATACGCACGTCGCATCACGAGTTCACAATTTTCCAAATATAGAATAACAAGTCAATTATCGGTACAATTCCAGCGGAAAGTGTAAATTTGCGTGCAACAACGGAAGAGCAGTCCCCAACGCAATTATGCAACGCTTCTTGTTTTCCGTATTTTAAATAAAAATCGATGCGACATGCTGCAGAAAATGAGACAAATGGAGCTGACAGTTTTGTAGCTCTGCAGTTAAATATGATATGTAGTTCGGCTGCTGTTCAAGTGGATGTACTTTTTTGCAGGGTACATTTTAAATCTATGCAAACGTCAAACTCAAAACTGAACACACAGAGGAAATTCGTACAAGCCTAAGAAAGAAGCTAGTGTGAAATAATTAGCAATAACTGTAGATTTGGCCAAAGTGTACGTGTTCTGAGCGGAAGTAAGCAGGCTGCTCTAGTTCTTTAATTATGTATTTTGATTTATATCATTATTTAAGCCCATAATCGTATAAATGGTTACGGGTTTATTTTTCACAATTAACATACAGGATGTCCCAAAAGTCCCAGTCCAGCCTCACAACTTTTGAAGGGTCTAAAAGAAGATAGTGAACTCTGGCAATGAAGGTTTGGTTAAAGGTGTGTCCGGCATTACGCCTGCCCCTTTTGGGCCCCTACTCATAAATTTCCTACGGAATGGAGGGTAGAGGAAGGGGGCGCGGAATTGTACCGACACGGAGTTACTTTAACTCCGGAATTTTCGTAAACACTGACCCCTGTGTTGGACCTGGAATTACAGTACCTAACTCCGGATTCGTAATTTGCTTTAAAAGGGTCTGAAAAAATCCGGAATTTTAGTAACACGGAGTTACCCTAACTCTTATCTAATTTGACAATAATATGGTTGCGGTTTCTGATGTTATATGTACAGCTGCAGCGAGCGCGGCAGGGACGTTATTTAATCATCAATAAAATCAGGAGTTACGGTAACTCCGTGTACCACAATTCTGGATTTTTCAGACGCTTTTAAAGAAAATTAAGAATCCGGAGTTACTGTAATTCCGGGGTCCACTCACGGGCCAACATTCAAGAAAATCCCGGAATTAACGTAACTCCGTGTCGATACAATTCCGGCGCCCCTCCAAAATAGTAGCCGGCCAAACATTAGGAATTTCCTTTGCATCCCTATGTCTTACTCAGACTAAAGATGTCTTAATCGTAAAGGGACGTAGGTGGCAGCAAAATGCTTCGTTCAATTTAGTTGGATTACACCCACGTCTTTTGCGGTTTGAAGCCCAGAGTGTGGGCTTCACTGCTCTTCCCCCCCCCCTCCGTTCCCGAGAGGGGGAGGGGGAACCATGGCCCACACTCTGGGTTTCAAACCGCAAAAGACGTTTTAGGTGTGATCCAACTAAATTGAACGAAGCATTCTGCTGTCACCTGTGTCTCTTTACGACGTTTTTAGCCTGAGTAAGACATAGGGATGCAGAGGAAATTTTGACCGGCTACCATTTTGAATGGGTTCATCGTATCGAAGCTATCATTACAGCGCTTTACTCGCCTAATGAAGGCCTTTCAAATAAGGCGGAATGTCGGTTGTACAGAAAGGTAGATCCTTTAACCAAACTTACATTGCCAGAGTTTCACTATTTTCTTTCAACCCCTTAAAAAGTTGTGAGGCTGTTCTGGGACTTTTGGGACACCCTGTATATTTGTGAATGTTATTTGCTTGAAGATGTTTTTGTTTCAAATACAATCAATGTACTAGCTGTTTTGTGAGTCCCGCTAACAAATAATGTTATGCGTTTTAACTCGACGGGTGAGTCGACTGGTTTAATGCTGAATAAAAAAAAAAATAATAAAATAAACAATGAACACGCAAGTGTAATGTATTTAAAAAATAATTAAAGTATACTTAAAAAAAAACTGCAGTTTTTATGTTTCAACTGAGGAAGACACTTGTATGAGAAATGTTTTTTTGCTGTTGTTAGTTTTGTTTGTCACTCATTGAATCGAAAGTCTACATGGAAATCCTATGTTGGACAATCACTATGAAATCGTTGCCCTCGGAAGAGAAATCCGGCTAAAGGGAATAAGAACGCAAAAGTGGGGAAAACAAAATAAACGCTTGTTGCGAAACGTTATAAGGTTGGTTGCAACTGGTTTTGAGTGCAAACAGTTAAACCCCCGCAAAGCATAAAACACAACTTTGAAATTTCAGCCGTAGTTCCTTTCCGGCTTTGTTCTCTACAGAAACGCCAAAGCCCCCGACCAGACCAGCTGAAGATTAGGTGGTCTCACGGGACCTTGGCGTTTGTGAGGTTTTTATACCTGATAGGAATTAAGGCTGAAAATTTCAAATGGTGCTTTTTTTTTTTTAATTTGTGGTGTTTGACCGTTTGCCAGAAGACGTCTTCAATGCATTTTACTTCCTGCAAAATAAGCTTGAAGATGGACGTGTGCAGTTAGTTGTTGGGGGCTATACCCTGACTTCTGAAGTTGCATGATTTCCTGATAATCTGATGAAACAGGCAAATGACTTAAAGCCTATAAAAGGCCACAGAATAGTCCATTCAGTAGTCAGTCTGTTCCCGAAGGCCAAAGTAAAACGATGTGAAGCTAAACAAACAGTGCAGTCGCACTTTACCAGCTAGAAGCCAGTGCTTGGCTTGCAGCACAGGGGGGATCGAGCGTCGTCCCTCGCACGTGCGCATCACATGAATACACTCTATACATACAATGAAAGGAGTGAAACCAGTCAGAAGCCTTATCCTAGAACAAGTGTGCGTTATTAAATTTTTACGCTTACACGCTATTATCATCAATGGAACTCGCGCTGCACGTGTCTTTATTGATAACTTGTCTCACGTTCGAAGTCATTATTTGGACTCGTACGTTGTCCAGAGCGACCTGAGCAGCGTTTTAGCATCGAGGTAAAAGACCCGGACATAACCGGAAGTTGACTGGGATGGCAAAAAACTGGAAAACTTCTCAGATCACTCTGGACAACCAAAGGTATACAAATAATGACTTAGAACGTGAGAAATGTTAATAATAAAGACGTTCAGCGCGAGTTCCAGTGATTATAATAGTGATTATTAAAAAAAAAAACGGATTGTTCAACGATATGGTTTCTGGCTGGTTTCACTCCTTTCATTATATGTATAGGGCAGTGGGACGACGTAGTATTATTTTGTATATAACTCTATGGTGGAGCCAGTTACTGGGTTAGCTGCAAGGTGCACTGGTGGGGGAAACGAAGAGCGTCTTACTGTAGCCAATGCTATTAGAGTGGATTTCTTTAATTTCCGATTACAACCTAAACAGCATAAGGGATTGGAGAAAACAACGGTGTTTTAAGCCTACGAAATCCACTCTCAAAGCACTGGCTTGACTAGAAGTGCCGTTGTTTAACCCACCATTTC
>JAHWFP010138334.1:0-32946 GCA_023313725.1 Lithobius niger | reverse complement strand
TTTTTTTTCTTTCAAAAACACTTTTGAGCGGCATGATATCACTATCTACAGTGACCAAATCTAAATGCTGTGCCCAATATAATTTTAAAAAATTAACGTACATATTGTTTTGACAAAGTGAATCTGTATTTTTTAAATTGAATGGTGTTGTTACCTCCACTCAGGCAAGAAACAGGATGTTTTGTATGCAAACATTTTTTTATGAAATACGAAATATTTTGTGTATCTCACAGCACATTTTCGGACTTGATCATTTATATCTGGCATTCTTATAAACCAGGCGTTTAAGCGTTAATCCGAATGAAGTGAATCGTATTAATGCGTCGTTTTCTATAAATTTTTTTTTCAATAAACCCTCCATTTGTTCTGATTCAGTGGTGGAAGGTTAAGCTAAGCATATTGTTTTAACAAATGTCAAACTTCTTACCTGTGTCTCGTAAATTCATGATTTTAATTTCGTTGTGATTGCTTTAGTTGACGAATTTGCTGATCATCGAAACAGAACAATGCCTCCGACCAAATCAAAATCAGCGTAAGTATTACAAGTGTTGCCTGAATTGGGTGTAAAATTCTAAAATGGGTGTATGCAGGATGGCTCCTGAAATTACCATATTATTTATTTTAAATAAATAATAACAAACTTCGGGAAAAATTAACAACAATGTCCATAAACCACGTGATATGGTGACAGTATTTCGTAGTAAGTGAAATTTGAATAAAAAAATAAATTCAAGATTACATTGTGATGTAGAATGTTAAAATCGTTCTCTGTTTCTCTGTCTTTTTCATTTATACAATGTTATTTTTCTGCACTCAGTTGTCGCTTGCGTACGCCCAAATTAGAAATTGCTCGTTTTGTGTGAAACTGATGCATTTTTTGGCATGGTAATGCGGTTTCCTCTGTCCAATAATTTTATATACCACATATTGTATTTATGGAAACATTTAATTCTTGGATTCAAACAGTACCTAAATAAGGGTAAAATAAAGTACTCTACTAAGTTTAATATTGATTCCAACCATTTGACTTTTTTGTGATGATTAGAATGGATTTAAGATTTGGATTAGCATTGCTGTGGCCAATTGTAAGTCCAACGACATTTAGTAAGGCTTTCGTCAGCAGTGGTTGTAAATTTTGACCCATTAAGATCTGGTCCAAAATCTAGTCCAAAATTATGCATGTGTGGTTTTAAAACGTTGTGATCTGATGTGCACTTAAGCTTTATGTGTTAAATTAGTGTTTCCTTTCAGCACGAAAGTAAAGTATGTGAGCTTTACAAACACAACACTACTTTTTTTTTTCGCTAAGCATACTCAAACATGCCAATGCATGTATTTTGTGAACTGTGCTATTGCAGTAACGTTATCGTTTATAGGGGAGAAATTATTTTTATGCATGGTGATTGGTGAGTACGTTATACGCCATTTAGGGTCGAGTCGAGGTTCCGCTTATAATAAATGAATTAAATTAAGTAGGGTTTAATAACAATCTATAAAATACAATTTATATTTACAATATACAATATGCAATGACATTTGAAATGTTAGTATAGGCAAAATTTTTAATGTTAAAGAAAAAGCAAATTAAAACATGCTCACACCATATATTACACCATTTTAATTGTAGAGGTATTTCTATTGTACTACGTCTGGAAATACACATGAGCGTTATGAACTTGGCTGCTAAGAGATTTTTTTTAGGTTTCTTATCTAGTTGCTATAGTGACCAACGCCCTTGCCTAAGATTTCCAACTTACCTCTAATCAGTATACGACTCAAGAGTTGTAAGTTTTTACGTGGGAGGCACCATAGGGTGAGCATATATCTTCAGCAGGTAAAGTCTGTCTTGTAAACAAGAAGTTAAAGGTAAAGCGTTTTGCATAAAACTATATAATAGTAATAATAACCTTTTTTTGCGAGTTGCAGAAATGTTACGCTGCTGAAATTAAATTTGCAAGTTAATATGAAATGTTTTTGTATTCACATTCAACTTGTTGATTAAAAAAGGGAATTGCGTATCACCGTTATAGAATAAATTTTTACGGAGATAATAACACGCATTCGTCATTTTATAAAAAACGTTACCTCTGTAATGCTTTAGAATTATGACAGAATTTCGGCAAGACCAAAGTAATTGTCACAAAACCTAGTTTTTTTGTTGTTTGTTTTGTGTTTCGAAATTTAAAACCCGCAAGATGTTAAATACTGTACTGATTTGGGTCAAAGTCCTTTTTGTAAATACAACTGAGAAATTTTTGACGATACCGTAGTTCATAAACAGAGCGAAGGGCAAAGCAAAGTGGAGCGTTCTATCATGACTGGAAACTGAAAAAAAATCCAGAAATAATCCCACGGTCATGTGAAGGAACACGTGTCTCGTTCTGTTTCATCAGAAAACTGAGGCTGCCTCCCAATTGGCAAGCAATCCTACTAATTGTTGTTTAACTTAAAACAAGCAGCTAAGACGTGTGACGTAGGTCTTAAATAGATAGGTTTAATAATAATAAACATTCACGCAACATACATATGGAACATAAATGCAACCATTGCATCAGTACAACCAAATACATTAATGTGAAAAGCATATACCTTAGTTATGTTTAATTAAAGGTTTGTTAATTAATTTTAAAATTTTCTAAGTTGTGCAGTAATAATAATAATAATTTATTGCTTTGTCATGGTTCCACGAGTCTCTAAAGAGACTATATAATTATGTGCAGTTTTAACAAGTACAATTTTTATAGTAATTAATTGCATAGTATTATTTATAAATAATTATTTTAATTTTACCTCTATTTCCCAGTGGAGTAGATTTGCTAGAAGTGTGCTAACTAGAAAAACAAAAAAAAAAATCATGTACATAAAAATTAAAATACAGTATGAGAGCCAAACTTTTCACTTTTAGAATGTCTGTTTGATGAAATCTAGGTTACTTACGGTAATGCAACATTTGTAGCCATTTCTTTAATAAAGAGTTACAGGTTTCCTGCAGATCATGAGTTATTTTTCTTTTTGTTTCTTTTCACTGAATTTTGTAATAATTATTTAAAAGTAAAGCTTCACATAAATTCACATTCGTTAACCGAAACTGAAGGTCTAAAGTAAATTGTTTCTTAATGTAAATACATTTGCACAACGGAACAGTCATTACACAAAAACTTACTGTAGAATAACGTGGGTGGGGGTGAACGTAATTTTCAGCAGCTCCAACGATGCGCAATAAGGAAGAGAAGAAAGAAAGCAACGAAAAAACGGAAATTATTATTTTTTGGCGTCTAGTGGAAGATTATGTCTGTTTCGCTTAGTTGAAGGTGGCGTAACGTAACACGTTTTTTGCCTTGCCCTGTGACGTTTCAACTAATTTTTGCCTCGTGTGTTTGTTTGTTTGTGTGCATCTAAACGCATGCAGGTTTGCCAGTTGGACTCCACCATCAGCCAAATATTCGTCCGATGTTTATAGAAATCAACCGAAGAAAATCGAGGATTATGAGCCGGGACATTCGTCTATTGCTGAACGGGAAGCCAAACTGGTAAGACAAATAATTTTTATCGTTTTGCTCGTTGAAATGGTAATGAACGTTATGTATGTAACATCGTTATATATGTTTTGTAAAATGCCTAAAATGATCATCATACAAAATAGTGTATCATCATCGCTGTAAGCTGTTGGATTTATGTGGAGCCTTAAAAAATCTAGAAAAGTACAGTAAAACAAAAATTTAATTCCAGGCCTGGAAAACGGTGCTGGGAAACTTTGCTCTGTTGTATACTAGAAATGAAGGAAATTTAACTTCCGGCTTTGCACATTTTATACGAGTGCTGAAACTACGACTGCGATATGAATCAATTTGTTACATGCAAATCTTAATATTTATAAAAATCTGATTGTAAATATTAACAGGCAAATATTCTCTTGCATGGTAAATGTTCTACTGTTATTCTCTTAATTATTTTTCGCCTAGAATTTTAGTGTAAAAAGGGTTTTAACTAACCAAGGTTTTTAAGAATTTGTTTAAGATCATTTCGAATTAATCATAACTTTAGAACGTATTTTAATTCTGATCAGAAGTTATGTGAAACTGGAACCTCCTTGAACTTCGTACGAAAGATTCAGTATGAACACTATAGCTGACTGCAGTGCTTGTCATAAATTGGCCAACGTCAAGAAAGAAAAATTATTTGGTTCTTAAGCCTTGCCGAGTGGTCATACTGGTTCCCAGGATTAACTTATGATTTTTCTAACGCCGGTCAAAGCTGTAAATGCACTTGGGTGAACAATTTTCATCTGAAATTAGCACTGTGCTAAATTGTGCGTTTATACAGTCAAAAATCAATCACCTGCAACATTTTAACGTTAAAATTTAGTTGGTTTTGGCCATCAAAGGCAGACACAGTGACTTTAGAAGGAAAATGCCTGGAAAAAAAAGGACGTAGTCGTATTAACGTCCTTTTCAACTGCGAAGGTTAACTCGGGGTGGAAAAGGATAATTTTGCTTCCAGGCCACAATCGGCATGAGCACGAGTGCGTTTCCGTGGCCCCTGTCTTCCCGAATGAGCCGATGCCTGGTGGGTTGAGGACATGATTAAACCCGGGACCTTTGGCTTGTGAGGTGGTCATGCTAGCCGGTGAGCCAATTGCATCACCTGGTAACCCTGTCACTTGTGGAGGAGGAAAATGCACCACACATATAATTTCTGTTTATGGTCTACCATGGGTTTAGTTTGCCTGGATGGTAGCATTGCCTAGCAAACTGTTCAGATTTAATCAGCAGAAAAGATGCAGAAGCTCACCAAGAAATGCAGTATGTCGTTGTACTGACTTTTTAACTGGCAACGATTGTGAACTAAAGGATTTAACCGTCAATAAATGCTTATGGCGCTATAATGTATGAAAGTAGAGGAAATATAACGCAGTAAACAATTAACAAAAATAAAACAGGCTTACAACTTAGCTAACAGTGCGATATGTATATATTTTAAGGAAAAGCTTCTGCTTTGAAACATGAATAAACTTAACAAAAACAGTGACGTATCGAATGTGAGATGCTTTCTGCTTAACACCAATGATGCAAGTACCGTCATAATAAGTCTGGGAAGGTGATGCAGTGCCGTCGTGTCATGCGTAAGTGAATGTGCTTAAAAGTTACAGAGTGTGTTGCAGTACGTCAGCTTTTAAAACTTGTAATTCTGACACTTCGGCCTAAATACCTCTTGTACTTCGTTACGTAACTCACTGGAGTGTTCGTTGTTTTACACTTGTAAGCAATTTGTGGAATTTTCTTTGACTTACGCCTACAGCTTACCATAAATGTAAATCCCAATAAATATTGCTTGAAGAATATATTCAGGACATGCCTGTATACTGAATTGTTTCAAAAGTATTGCCCGGTGATAAGAGGTTGGAGTTAGGTTGGGGGAGAATTTATGATCGACAAGGGGACTTTTTTATGATCAGTTTTCAGACATGTTATTCCATGCCTAAATTAAAGAATAGGTCTAATTTTTGCAGGGCCTTAAGAAAGAGATTCACAAATTAAATAATGCTGAAGAAGGCCGAGTAGTATGGAGTGGTATAGAATCACGCTCCACTCCACGCTCAGCTAGATATATATACATATATATATATATATATATATATATATATAATTTATTAAAGAAAATGTCATGTTTTCTACTCAACATGTTGGTAATTTTCAGGCTTATGCTGAATGGCAGGTGTCAGTCAATCAGCTGCGGACTACTGCTGATGGCCACTCTACTAGACATTTCTTGAAAGTAGCTCATGGTTTGGAGCTGAAAGTTTCATATTTTTATCAAAAGTGTGCTGGCTAAGCAAGCACGAGTCTGGCTTGTGCCTACACCATTAATAGGGAATTTTTGTTTATGAATTCATTATCATCATCCATATTATAAATAGGCACGTTCAAATTTGGTCATGTGCAACACAGAATAACACTTTCTCAAAAGATCTGTGTAGAAGAAATTCTTATGAATCGTGTCGACTTTATTCTTTTAACCTATGTAACTGCAAATCTGTGTGATTTCCAGCTATAAGCTCAAATAAAAATAAAGATGATTCTTTGAATATGGCTATTTCAGGGGTAGATCTGGCATGGTCCAGATGGTGTGCCCCCTCGTGCTCCCTACCCCGCCCCCCTCCAATATCCGGAACTCCTTCTGACATCATTTCATTACGAAAGTGGGAGTAAAAATTCTAGTGTAAACTATAAGACTGTGTTTCTATTATTAAAACCGAGTGGGGAGTTGAGGTTACTTTTATCGATAGAAATGAAAATTTGCATAAACAACCCTGTAACAGTATCCTGTATCCATTCCTGGACATTTTGCCACATAGATCCCACACAACTAAAAAAATGCGCTGTATAAAGGAATACACTTTAACATTCACGTGTAATGGTTATTGAACTTGTATTCGGTATTGAATGCTTTTTGTGAGTGATTGATTTTGTGTGTGATTAACTGTTGCATGACTGAGTAAAAAGTAGTGAAAAGCTGATTTTTGAGTAACATGTCGCTAGTGTTTTCTTTATTAAGAACGTTTCATATATAAAAAATTGGCAGAGGCATAATGTGGGTTAATGTGGTTATAAATTCGCGATTATGTGTTTTTTTTTCCCTTTTGGATTAGAGAATGTAGAAGAAATTTACATTTGTTCAAACTTGATATAACCACGTGTGATAAATGCCCGGCTTACGTGATAAAATTTAATCCTTTTATGAGGCTGTACTTATGCTCGTCTAATTGTGACCACACCTACTCTGCATTGCAATTAAAAGCATTTCTGACAAAGTTATAACCTTGAAGAAAGGTGTTATGCGTGATTCAACCTTCCCTGCCCCTCTTACTTACATGTCTTTCCCATTGTTGTTTTTGAGTAATGTTTTAGGATATTATCAACTGAACAAACGTAAATAATAATTGTTACTTATAAATTTTGTAAACTTATTTACGTTATCGCGTACAATACACTCCTTAAGTAACATGGGCTGTGTGCATAAAAATTCTGTGATGCTTTTTATTTTGCTTACTATTATTTTATGAAAGTTTTGATATATTAAAAAAATAGTTCATTTGCCCTTGCCCTTACAAAATTTCAACACTGGTCTTCCTAAATGTGTTTCAGTCTGGTTGTACTCTAAGTAATATTGTGCCTAAAAGAATGAGTGTTTATTTATCCTTTAAAATAAAGTTCAAAATTTTCTTGTTTAAAAAAAATTAATCTTAATGACAAAACCAACCAATGAAAGAAAATATTAAAGAAAAATGTTAAGACTGACAGTAGTTTAATTTTGGGTAAGGCCTACTTGTCTGTTCCTTTACCCGTGAGGCTTTTGCCATGCCGTAACACTCGCACTTATTTGCAATAGCCCTAAAAGTCATTTCCCCATACGAAACTCTCTCCTTGCCCGTTGACATTCGAGATAACCTACATAACCTAAAATACAAAATGACAGAAGACACTAAATAATGGTAAAATCAGAAACACAAGCAAAGTGTTAAAATCAGCTAAGTGTTGGAATGTGTTACGGCACGACGAAAAACTTAATAGGTAAAATAATAAGTAAGTAACCGTTCTATAATAAACATACTTCAATGTATTTAATCCAATTTTACCTTTATTATGGAAATAAACATAAACTGAAATTTTAAAAAGAAAGCGAAAAGTTAATGTGTGCATTAATCGTTTGAGTGGACTTGAGAGCAAAGAACTGTGTTGTTCTATGTGAATGATCTTTTTTCATCGTTCCAGTTCTGGTCTGATCTTTTGGGAATATTTGACATGGTATGCTGCAAGTTCCTTGGTTTTTCTTCTTCCTTCATTCAAGTGTTTGTTTGTTTGTCGCTTCTTGGTGTTCTGCTTCAGAGCATGTTCCAAGCCACTAAACAATCTTGCTGTTGAATTCTCGCATTATAGTTGCTTGTCAGAGTTTGCTCAATTCCACCTTTGATATTCACGCTTTAATCATTTAATGAGCTTAAGTGGCTTAATTTCTGCACCTACGCTACGTACCATAGTTAATTTGCACAACATTTGCATGATTCATGTATTGTTTGTCTTCCCAAACTGGCAGAAATACTTTCCGTGTTATTGAACATTTTTGTTAATTCCGGATCATTAATTTGTAGTTCTGTTTTAAACATTAGTAGGCTAACCTTATATCAGATCATGTAAAGAAATGTGTAGGTTCAGTCGAACACGGTACAGAATGATTTTGTACCCTGTGATGTGAGAATGGTTTTACTTGGGCCAAATTTGAATCAAAATAATAGTAATAATAATTATCATAATGACTGACAACTTAGGATCAGTGCAGATATGCCCTACAGTTGACAAACGGACATAGAATGAATATTTCGGATATTTGTTGTAGGATTTAAACTCTTCTATTAAAGTTTGCGTAAAAATAGGAGGGCAGTTCTTTTTTTTATGTATGTATATAATATATATATGTATATATATACCGGGTGGGCAAATCTATGGTTCCCTTTAAATAAAGAGCTGGACATTACAGATATATTGAATATGACTGAACTTCCCTATGGGAAGTCATCCATTGTGATATTGGAAATGACCCTTTTCAAGATCATTCCATTTCCATTTTTTTCCTGAGCGTCTTAGACCCCCTCGTGTAAATTTGAAACATATAAAGAATCATTAATTAACACCAACTCAAAAAAAGAAAAAAAGAAAATTGGATCATAAATGCAAATGGTGTGGCCAAATGGAAAAATTTTTAAAAAAAGTGAAATTTGTCAGGCACTGAAGCAACTTGCTCCAGTTTACTTCACTGCGTGGAAAATTCCACTAATTTAATAATGTTTTCATTTGTCCACAACATTTCCATCTGGGAAGCGAATTTCGTTCTGATTTTTTTTTTTTTTTTGGGGGGGGGGGGGTTGGTGCTAATTAATGATTTTTTATATCTTTCAAGAATAATTAGAAAAATTTCAAATTTACGCTCAGGGTAGAAAAATGGAAACAGAATGATACTGAAAAATGGCATCAAGGTCATTTTCAGTATCATCATTGGATGCACCATAGATGACTTACTACAAGGATGTTCAGTTATATTCAATGTATCTTTAATGTCCAGCTATTTATTTAGAGTGCCCCAGACTTTTGCCCCACTCAGTATGAAAACTACTGAGCATGTCACTCTTTTGCTTCCTTTACTGAGAAGGTTTATTACTCAAACTATGCTTTTCACGCACCACTGTATAAAAAATTATTACATTACATTGTTTGCGCATGATTTGTGTTCACTGTTGTGTTACTGTCTTGCTGAATGTTAGAATGACTGCATCGTGATGTGGTAAAGTAGTACGCTTGTCAGTATTAATGGATATATCGTTCATTCATATTCACATTAATATGTTGCTTTTATTTCAGAGAAAGTGATTTGGGGGGGTGTTGAACATTCAGCAATATTGCTTTAAGTGTAGCTTATACGAGGGTTGAAAAAAATACTCAGTCCACTGAATCTTTTGGAAAGGTTCAGTGTTGGTATTTGGTTTAACATTGTGCTCTACTGATGTTATTGAGAATATCACGTCTACATGCATAGCTGTCAAATCATTAAAAGAACTTAAGCGATAAAAGCTACTACTGTCGTATTAAAGAAGCATTTGCTGTTAGAAAAGCATGTGTTATTAACACAGCATGTTTCTATACATAAAATCTAGGAATACGAAAATAAATATCGAGGCAATCGTGTTACATTTTACCCGACAGTGCAGTTCTGTTGATTCTAAATGTATTAAAGAAAATGTTGAAATTTACCTTTAAAATTCAAATATGTTCAAAGTTTTTATGTGGTACAGAACTTATGGGAAATAATGTTGTTTGACAAAAGCCATTTCAATAAATGTTTCAGGGATTCTGTAACTGATATTCATCCTTAGCACGTTTAAAAATTTGTTTTTCGAAATTTCAAAACAAATCTTGAAAAAAACTAACTTTTAACAGTTTTAAAATTAGAACTTTCTAAATTAGAACTTTATTCATGCATGTAAAAATCTATTAAGACAATCCATAACTTATTAATTAAAAAAGAATAATTGTGGTTTTTGTTTTATGGTGCAGCATGTAAATTCGGTATACTTCATTACCATTAGAATTTTAGATGACTGCTATGCTTATAGACATCTGCTCAACCAATTTCTTCAATTACCGGTGCTTTTGCACAAAAGTGCAAAAGTATCATTGTAGTACTTTTCTGCTTAAGTACTAGCGGCATTAGATGCAAACTAGTAAGTTATTTATGCACGTGCGAATGTTGTCACCAAAACTTGGAAATTTCCATGTTTTGAAATTATTTTATTGTCATTTTATTGTATTTTAAATTGGCTGTACTGCTTTTAAAATGAAAAATGTATTTCTTGCTGTTAATCCTATGTATTATTTCTTTTTCTCTTTTTAACCTCCTTTCCCTCTTCACACCTTATTATTAATAACCTTTTGCACCTTTTAACCATTTTTAATAATCTCCGTATCATTCTCCTGTACTGAACTTATAACCCAAACCTAACCCACATCCTCCCATTCCTTCTGTAGGATGAAGAAGTAGTGAAGGTATCTCCTGACATACAACCAATGGCTACATTACCTCCTACAATTCCATCCACGGTGTGTTTATTGTAGGATATTAGTCTAGAGCAATGCTTGTAGTCTTGGCACCTTTTTACTCCTTACTGATTCGTTTAACCTACCTAATCATCGTTTTCAAGTGTTTGTGTTGTTGTTGTTGTGCTTTTGTTTGCAATGTGATAGTACTCTTCTGCGAAATGAATTCCAGCGAAAATCAACGATAGTTGTTACTTTTACTGTCTACTGCTGTTTCAAAAGATGCAATTGAACAAAGATCCACCGATTTTTCCTATAAGTTGTTCACTGAATTGCGAACATTTTAAATTTTAGATCATTAGGACTGCAGTATTATAGTTTAAATAGCTGCTTACTTGTTAGGGCTGTCGTGCGTATAAATTCATTTCTACCATGAACCCAAGGGGTAATTAATTTTAAAGGTAGATTGACCGAGGACTAACGTTGAACACCATCAACTCATTTAGAAAGTTTTAAAGTTATCTAGTGTAAATTATAACATTGCCCCCATTGCAGCAGAAAATTGAGGGTATTTTACCTTACGTCTTGGTTTTGTAGAGGTAGACCTTTACATTGAACAAGAAGGGTATTTTCAAAACAAACCCTTACTCCACTGCCTACGCACATATTCCTACCACTAACAAATAAATGGGTACCTTACCTTACTATCAGCCATACAACAACTAAACGTATTCATAGATTTATTGCAAGATTTAGGATAGTCTGATGGAATTTAACACTAACTGTATTTCCCTAATAGTAGACAATAGTTCTTAAGGGCCTAATTGTTCCCTTCCAAAAATATCTTTCAAATACGCATCAGTTCGGGAAAAAATAAAGGCACCCTCATAACTGTGTTTTGCGTCTAACTTATTAACCATTCGCCCAATCAATAACATATGATTGAAAAAGGTATTTAGCACAAAATGTTCTACAAGAAAGGTTCCATACGTGTCTTATGTATGAACAACCCTTGTTCATCATATGTGTGAATCAAATGCAGCAATTATATATACGCATTACACTTTCCCACAATTAAAATACTTCTGTACTCACCCTATTTACATCATGGGGGAGGGGGGAGAAATTCAAGGTGTCGCCTTATTTTTATATTTATAAAGTGTAAAGTGTAAGTGGTACAACTTTCAAAGATTTTTCTAGAAATGAATACTTGGGCTATTTTTGTTCCTTATTGACTACACTACAATGTTCCCTTTTCTGGTAATGAGAGTAGGTTCCTGCAAAAGTGAGACGCACAGAATCTCTGAAGAATTTTTTGTCAAAATTTATCTAGCCTCTGTTCAAGGTACATGCATCGGTACATAGATTTTGTACCAATACATTCATTACTTTAATTTAGGAATAAACTTATCATGATTTATCTACCATGATCATGCTTCAGATCAGAGTACTAGCGCAATGCAGTTTTTTGTGCCTTTAACTTTGGTTTTGTATGTTTCTTGATGCACAAATTGGTGTTTGTAGAATCACGCTGTTGTTTGATTTTTGTTTTACTTTATTTTTTTCTTGTTTCTCGCATGTATTATAGCACCCACTCAACTACCTGTATTGCATGTGGCTTATGAACGACGTGAGCCCGGTAATTTGATACTTCTCACATTTAATATATACTGAATAATAAGAGTTTTACTGATGACTTTTTACTAACATATTTTGAAAATTACCTTAAATAGCTAATTTATCTTTATTAAAACACTTGCATTCACCGATTGTAAGCACTGACTTCAAACAAAATGGGATTACACTTTTGAAGTGCGTAGGTACTGTGATATTGCGCAAAACAAAATTTGACAAAACCGCTCAAAAAAGCGTCCTCTTTTTTGTTTTTAACAATACTGGAAAATTTACATCGATTTATGCTTAGGATTCTGTGAAAGCAACATTCAGTTATATTAGGACAATGTTTATACATTCATATACGGCATTCTGAATTTACTTAGCTTTAATACGTGTTTTAAGGTTATTCTTCAACTTAGAAAAAAGTTGAACAGTACTCGGATTGCAAATGCAGGTTGCAAGTTGATTTATGCTTTCGCTTAATCATTTTTGCATTTCGTTGTTGTTGCTGGGAAAACAAAGTCAGACTGCATTACAGTCAAAGGAGCATAAAGAGGCTAAACCAACTGGCATCGAGTCTGTTGGTTGAGTGCGGCTTTGGCACTGAGCCCAGGAAATGGCTGTATAAGGTTGAATTTTTCAATATGAAAAGAAAACATGTTGGAGCCAGGTAGCAGTGCACCAGAGGTCTGGTTACAGTGTACTAGGCAGCAGTTCATATCGTAAAACTACTGGTGTCAAGAAACATTCCTTCCTCCTTCTTTCCTGCTGGCCCAAAAGTTACCATTTTCTGTAACTTACACAAGAGGCAAGCATTGAAATGAGTGGTTATTGTTGAATACGTTTCACCAAGATAATTTCATCAGGGTAAATGTTGCAATTTTATTATTGAATGACTTGGGAGCACCGTGCAGTTAAGTCATAACCGTTAATGACTGTTTTCGCAAAAATTCAAGGTGTCTAGTCGAATTTCCTTTCGGTCACCAATACCTTTACTGGCATAGTCTAAAAATATATTTCTTTGGTTAACCTATGTCGTGTGCTTTTTTATTTCATTAACTGCACTTTTCTTTGTACTAATTCAGTTACATGCTATTTTCAATCCTAAAAGCACAGCTAACACAATTTCTAGAAAAGGAATTACATCTTTTGACAAAGTTTGAGATACCATTAAAAGGAAAGCTACAGCAATACTGTAAGAATTATTCTTATTTCCGGAATAATGGTGATTAACAGCAAATACTATTAATTGAAACTGCTGTAATACTCTTTGTCTAATCATGTTCATCATGTTTAGTATTTGTTGTAGTAAATTGTGTATGCTTCTGTAGCAACTGAAATTTATTTAATCAGTTAAAAGTGTGTCGAGAGTATATACCAAGTTGGTATGCATACTTCAGAGTGGTGTCGCTTTCCCTGTGTTTTATTTGTGCAAGGTTTGCTTTGACACTGATCTATCATCTACCTGCTAAGCCAAAACGTTCGTATATCTTTAGTCAAACAATATGGAAAGAATCTGAATTTCAGCTGAGCTTGTTGGCTAAATAAATCTGTGTGCAATAATCTTCTCTGATGCAATAGCCTACTTCACAAACGACTTGCTTCAGAATCAGATTATGTAGTCATTAACATGCTTCGTTTTTCATTATTGTAAGTGCTTACTGTGGTATGTTGAATGCTGAAATTTTGCTGTGTTTATATTAGTTAACCCACGTATATTTTTTGGAAACTTGCTCCCAAACTTATTACCATTACCAAGAATTTATAGGGTTGGGGAGGAGAATTTGTGACTGAGACCCATACTGAAACGTCTTGGATACAGTCGTATTAGTTCAGTCTTAGTTTATAGAGGGCGCCATGTGTTTTATGTGGGTATTTCTATTCAGTTTTCAGCCTAAAATTAAACTAAACTAAACGAAACTAGCTTGATTTTAATTATTATTTAGCCTAGCTTAGTTGTAATTTAGTTTACTTTAGATTTGGGCTGAAATATGAGTAAAAATTATCAGATGGAACACGTGGCGCCCTCTGAAAACTCGGACTGAACTAATGGGGCCCGATCTAAGGTGTTTCAATAGGGACTTTTTAGAGTTACAAATTCTCCTCCAAATCCTATAAATTCTTGCCATTACCTGTCATGTTTTTAAGTAAACCAATAGCATCATGGGTTCTGTTACACTTTTGGTCATGTAGGTCCTCTTCACTTTCAAATTAAAAACGAGGTTAATTTTTCAAGAGAATTTGAAATGCTGCTGATCGAAAAGTAATGCCTGTATAGCAACTTAAAAAACTTATTCTACATATTAATTTGTTGAATTTTGAGATACCCATGTCAATTCTGAAGAAACACACTTGGATAATAATCACTTGATTTATACCCATTTCGCCGAGTTTTAATCGGTATTTTTTTTCGTCGAAAACTTTTTTTTTTCAATTTACCCACCTCACTCGTGCTGACGCGCTTGCTGCGGTTAAACGTATAACATCAGAAACCACAACTAATCACGAATTCCTTCCTTTCTTTAACTTTTGTAAAAAGCATTCCTCAAAATGGGTTTAGAGGAAATTTTTTGGCGCAATGTGATTTGGCAAAACGGGTAACCACCGATCAGTTTGGATAAATTAATATTGATCTAAAACATTAAGACAAAATAATTCTGTTAAATGTAAAATTAATAGATACCATCATGACTTAATTTTGTGCTACTATGACGGCCACTCAGTTAATAATTTAACTTTGACAGCGTCTCACTTGAACAGTTTAATTTGAAAGCAGTTAACAGTTTAACTTGACAGCGTTTGAGGTAACAGTTTAACTTGAAATAACTAACAATACTAAAATTTGAATAAAAACACTGACTTACTATTTCACTTGGCTTTCTTTCTCTAGTCTGTAAACGTGATCTAACTAATGCTATTTAATATACGGCCGACCAATGAATGCATGCACAACTTAAGTTTTGGAAGTCTTACTTTTAAATCCTAAGTTTGTGCTGTTGCAGAAAGGTGTAAACTTTACGAACTGTGCTACTTTTTAAGACTTATTGGGGTAATTTGATTGTACAATGTTGTTTTAACGTTGTTTAACAGCATGGGTCACGGCACAATCCTCAGTTGGATCGTCCGGCACCGTCGTAGTAAGTACTCTTTCTAGCTTCTATTTTTTATAATTTTTAAGGCCCATAAAATGAAAACCAGTTTGTAAACTGTGTCATTTTTGTGTCTGGGTGCTTGGTATGTTAAAAGTACATTGTATGGTTTCACCGTGGTTTATCATGAGGTAAGCAGAGCGAATCAAACTTACTTTCTATTGTTTGTCTTAAACCACTGTTTTGTTTAATACTTAATTCACCGCTACAGAAGTAAGTCTGCTAGACGTCAGTACCGCAAACTATTTTAAGATTAGTCTAAAGTTTCAGTTTAAGCCGAATTTAAACGCAATAAAAAAGGTCAAAATCTATGCTGCAGTAAAACGCGATGTGCGTTTTGCAGGAAAGTGTATTAACATTACAAAAATAAAAAAATAAATTATGAGTAGATACAACAGTGAATATGGATCAAAAATTGGAGCTATTTTTACTTGTTGATATTTTATTTAACAAATACGGTGGTAAATTAAACAGAAATTCGATTAATTAAGAAATCTTAAAAGTATGCCTTCGCTGATGAGTAACAGTGTCCCTCTGTAGCAATAACTGTGTAATTAAAACTCATAAAGATCATTACGACATATGTCAAAGCAAAGTTGATCACATGAGTTGGAACGAAATTAATGCAATATGGCGTCATGACTGATACAACAATAATAATTTTTTTTAATGTGCTTCTTGTGGAAACAAATTCTTTTTTTTCTATTATTATTTTTGGCGTCAAAAAATCTCGATTTTAGGCGTAGTTTGCGGGTGGAAATAAAAGCGGTCAACCTTTTAATCTATATAATTTGTAGAAATCAATACATAGTTATTCCAATTTTGAAAAGAAAACATTGCTAGACCTATTTAAGTTGAACAAAAAGAAATATTTTGGTAGTTAAAATAGTTAAACTGGCTCAACACCGTCGCAAAGTTTTTGCCAAATTAAAAAAAAAAAAACGGCTGCAGGAAATTCTGTACACTACCGCCACTTTTCAACGAAAATGTTGAGGCGCACACCTCTGTCATGCACTGCAGCAGCAAACTCTATTATATGACCTAAACGTAGTAACCACCTCACTTGCTTGTTAAAATTGTGTTAGCTTATAGGCATGGTTTTAAATTTTAGACCTTATTTTCAGCTTTCAGCCCTAATTTATTACCTGCGGTTTTAATTTTCTAAGTAGCAGCTAACGAAGAATTGGGTTCGAGAGTAGGCCTATTCATTTATGCAACACGGTGTCGAGAGTTTTTTTTAATGAAGCTAATGTGTGTCGTTAACGAAATCCTTTTGTTTTTACTATTGCGTGTCTTCCTTTAGCGGTTAAATGCGACAATCAAATATTATTTCATTGAGTTACGTCGAGTAAGCCTATTAGCAATAAGAAAGCAACCGTGTTTTAATTTGCCATGTTTTTAAAATCCACTTGAATACCATTGACAAAGACGACGGACGGACAAAGTCGTCACTGTAGTCTTCCTAGCCGTTTTGGCTATACAGAAGACTAAAACAAGAAGAGTTCTAAACAAAGCAACACTCTCTATCTGAATTTACCCGTGGGGATTCTTAAAAGGAGTAGCCTACTTTATTTTTGTTACACAAAACGTTGTAAACATATTGCCTATTTTTCTTCTTTTAATTATTCCTTGTAAACTGAAAATATCTATATTTAGCATTGTATTTTTCAAATTATGAAATAATATTAGCAAGAAAGACCCTTTAATTTTAAACATGTTTTTGCTACGATTTCAGCGTATTCAAGGACGGCTATGAGTCCGACTCGACGCTAGTCTACCACAAGCACGGTAGCGAGCGTCCGGATCCCATGGACCAGCGTCTGTGGTACCGGGAGATCCAGCGTGGGGGCGATATTCCTTTGGCTGGTTTTAGGAGACCCGTTCCAGATAGGCCAAAAGGTAAAGCCATCAGAATGGGTAATAATTTTTAGCATGGTAGCGACTGTTTGATTTTTTTTTTACGTTACTAGATATTAGTTGGTGCTCAATTTCAGTGACTGAATGCTTTTGATTACCATTCATGGGTGTACAGTTTTACTAAATAAACAATATTTGAAAAAGAATATTTCTTGTAAAAAAGATATTAAATTTAAAGAGGTATTACGTTTACATTTGGATGCATGTTGCGAATAAAATGGATAAGATTCCAGTTTTCGGTCAATCACTTGTATTTTATCAGTTCTAACCTCAAACAGGGTGTATTCGAGTATTTTCTCTCCAGTATTAATACTGAGGTAACTCTGGCCTCAACACTTGAATTCGATTTGTCGAGAACCATATCGTTTGTTAATGTTTTAAGTTTGATTTCTCTCAGTAAGATAGCACGTATTAGGTATTTTCTCTACAAACATATACTTATTCTTATTTGTTTTTTTTTGGCTAATGAATGTGTTTTTTTTTAATAATTTACAGATAAATTTTGTTACTGCACTTTTACTTACTTCTGAATTTTGCTATTTGTTAATGATTTCTTGTACTGCTTGCTTCTAATAGTAATCAGTGTTCAATTTAGTTATTACAGTTGTTTGTGCTAGTATGTGTGGTGGTTGGGTACCTGCTGTTTCCTGCACTCCTAAAGTTGTCAACTAATGCTTCAAGCTGATTATAATATTAAATATTTGGTCGCACGCTTGTTAGTTTACCATCTACTGAAACTTAGTTTTCAATTAAACTTCTTCCAGATAATGTTGTTCCAAAACTAAGGAAAAAGTTAAAGGAACTCTACTTTTCCAATTTTTATCATCTTAGCTAAAACCCTAAAAACCCTCTAAAGACTTATAAAATCATACTTACCTTGATAATAACGTCGAAATAAATAAAAACAACCGAGTTTTTTAAGTCACCTACCGCTACGAGAAAGAGCATGAGCTGGTGCCACAGAGGATTGTGACATCATCTTTCTTAAAAGCCCCGTGTGACACTGGTGCTTGCACAGGTTATGCAGACAGCTGTGAAATGCAGTAAGAAATATTCAAAACGGGATTTTCTTCAGCAATTGGAAGTTAAGCATGCTTCGTCTGCTTAAAATAGGCTTTTTCAAAATTTGTTCGGCATAAGGACTAATGCCTATTGACATAGAATGCCTGTTAATATTAATTACATATCTAAACTAACGATAACAAAAAAAGTCATTGTTGGAGAGTTTAGTATTCTTTTAATGAATCGGTAAAGCATCGTTAACAGATAGAATAATTCTGGCAACATCATGTGGTGCATTAATCATTTAGAGTCGCACACAACAAAACGGTACATCAAATTTTCAGAATTAGTACTTTGTCCAATAACTACTAAAATCATATCTTAAGTCAGTTGATGTTGTATAATTGGCAGTGATTAATTTCTGATCTAAATTCTTTTGGTTTACAAAAAGGTTATGGCAAAACATTTTCTCAAAACAAACCTGTAAACATTTGCAGCTCAGTGGCAATTTCCTCTGTTCACAGTGGCACATTAACTGCTTCTACGCCCTTGTTCTGGTAGCATCCTGTTGGGAGGTAGGGTAAGGCCCCTTGTCCAGGTCATTTCCTACTCAAATTAAATTTTATTAGCCAAGCATCAGAAATTGTACATTGAGGATCTGCATTTAGCAATCGGTGGCAGTTTTCACCAGAATGTGTTTTTGTTTCGTGATACTCAAAATTTCGACTTCACAAGGTTTTGATGCCAACGTGATGAAGTGAGCACATAATGTCATACTTGAGCAAGTTACGTAAGTAATATTAAAAATTAATTCTATTCTAAAGGTTTTGTGTAGTCAAGCTAAGGTGCTTCACAATTTTAGGCTGGGAAGAACTGGTATTTAAATTCTGAAGTATTGATGGCTTTCGTATTGATGAGCAATACATACTGTACATGCACAGTGGTAATTGATGCTTTATTTAAAACACATTCTTTTACATAGCATGCTCCACCAATCCAGCGGGGTATCACAATTTCCACTAATTTGTGTTAAATCTTTTTATACTTCTATGCGTTACTAAATAATAATAAAAAAGCACATGCCTAAACCGAATTTTCCATTGTTCTTAAGTAAAGATGTGGCCTAAAATTAATATGTAAGACTTATAATTCTTCATGCATAGTATTCGGAATTCATGCTTCTCAACTTAAAATAAAAACAAAACTTAAATTAAAATAATTCACAACATCTTGTCGGGGACTTAAATCAGTTACGGATACAAATTTAGGTGTGTTAGCGGGGTGTATCGTATTTGTTGATCGGTTTGTTATTTTCTACTAATTATTTAATTGTTGTTCATGTAATTTTATGCTCTTTCTGGTAAGGTGTCTTGATTAATACTTTCTGTATGTTGTGCTGTGCAAACTTCTTGTAACTGAACGGGCTTGGGTGCAAACCTCACCTCTTCAACTTAACTGCTTAAGAACAATTAACATTCACTTTCCTCTCTGAAATTCTTGGTTGTAAAACGGTTCAGTTCATATTACAAGATTGATTACGGAATTTATTACGACAATTGGTTTAAATCAGGTGATTCCTTTTCCATAAAGCTGTTTTTAACTCCTCTAAGTTGACTCCTTTCTTTTGCAGATGTATGCAAACATAATTTAAGTGGAATAATACAACTCTATAAAGTGGTACTATCTTTAAAATACAAACTCAGCAGCCTTAGGTTTTTGAGCGCTGCTCATATATTTCTTGCTTGATTTGCAACCAATGTACACTATCAATTTGAGTAATTAATCAATTACTTCATATTCTTTTCTTGCCTTGATCTATCAACAATGCGACTTGTCTAATTGTAAATTATAATTGTAGTGTGAGGCACACTCATTTCGCCTCTTTTTTTTTCTGTCTAATTCTTTTATGTCGCCTTTCAATTTAATTGGGGCAGTATTACTTCTCAGAAATAGCTTCTACTTAAAAATAATGTCTTTCCGTGTGTGATCTTTTTGTATCTCTTCCTTTCCTAACTTGTTATTACTGTGAGTTTATCACATTGTAGTTTGTTGCGAGGCCCATAGACAGCAGCATAGTTTTCGTTAGTTTTCATTTATGATTCAACGGGCATATTCAACAAATTCTGATTACAGTCTAATGGCAGAGTTTAGGCAAAGCTTACGTCTTGCAACAAAAAATAGCGTCGTGTCATTTAGAATTACACCCAAGATGCCAGCCTTACTATGTGTGTGACAAACAATATGGCCACATGTTTATGATTGTGTGTTACATATAGATAGTGCTTATCATGCCACATGAAAATATTAAAAAAATCACTTGCTGTGTTTGACACAGTGGTGACACTATTAGTGGGGGCTAAGGTGAGAAAGACGCCTCTCACATATATCCAATGGTAAAGCTCAAGTCAATGCCGTACCCTTTCCCCAGGTGCGCAGCTTTGTCCCTCATCATCCTAGTCAGTGTATTCTAGCATCACCACCGATGTAGAAACTGTGAAGAAGTGTTTCTTGCTCCTAAAAAAAGGTCATAATGACCCACTGCATAGTGTAGTATGCTACATTCACATATTTTGCAATCACGCAACCATTTCACTGCTTTAACAGACAGTCATGCTTACACTCACGCTGCCATCACCATCTGCTTAAATAGTTTTATTTATTATTTATTGGTTTTGTTTGTATTTTTTGTAAAGTTTTGTGACCAGTGTTATTGATTATAAAGTACATTTTGAGAAATCATAATCTTCTTTGAATTTTAAAGATAAACCGATTGTCATTCATTTATGTCATGCATTATTCCTTCTGTACAGAGAACAGTGCCCTCCTTACCTCAACTTTGAAAGTCTTTTTGGCAACATATTACTACCAACAGTATAAATGACCTCCACGTCCAAACTTTAAACAGTGAACTAACCCAAACGTTAACTAGTATAACTTCATTTCATTTCATCGCCTTTAATCTATTAACCAAAATGTGTGAATTAATTTGATAGGATTGATTAGCAGATTACTTTATTGTAGTTTCTCACAGATGCATAATTGGGTGAGCGATTGTGACTTACTGCAGTTATACCTGTTTTATGATTACGTATGTTTGAAAACTACATATTAATTTAACTTGGAGAAGTGAATTGGCAGTGCATCCTTGAAGATAGCAACTTCAATAAACTAATCCACTTAAAATATAGTCGCCACTTGGTATTTACAGATTCACTTGTCATGTAAGGATATGTTCCTTCATCTAGCACTAATATTGTTTAGCTAGAGTCCAATTCTGCTTGCCTCTTCTTGCTGTTTTCAAGGCTTGTCAAACACGCCCTCTTTGTTAAATCAGGAAGAATATACTCGTTCACTAGGACATCTTCAATTGTACTAATTTGTTATTGTCGTAATAATAATAATGTAATAATGATAATAATGCCCCCTAAAATGGTGAAGAGTCATTTGACAAAATTTGAATACTACCAGGCGTTCTGGGGCAGCAGTGCAAAACCCAACCAGTACCAAAACCCTACCAGTGCTTTTATTTCAACATTTAATGATGGTATCCCATTTGTCTTCAAGGTGTTTATAACATCACTTTCTGCAGTGCAATTCAATTAACAAAAACAAGATATCCTATTTTAAAGTTTAGAATTGCAGATTTATTGAGTACACATGTTTATATTATTTGTAATGAAGAAGATGCTCAGTGTGGCCTCTGCCTCGGACTGTGACAAAATTGTCAATGACACAGGTTAGAATTTCTTTGGTAGTGTGGATGGACTGCACAGCTAGTTTTTCATTTCATTGAGGTTCGCTGGTGTAGGGTTGTAAAATAACGAAACCCAATAAACAGTAGTCACATGGGTTTACATCTGGACTGAGTGCTGGCCATTTGATTGGAGTTCTACGGGAAATAAGATCATCAAAATGTTCACAAAGAACAGCTCGTGCTTGACTTGCAGAGTGAGGCATTTCACCAACATGCAGAAACCACATTTTGTCTAAGTTGTAACCCTTATTCATTGCTTATCAGTTTGTTTCAATTTTCCGAATGCCTTCACTGGTTGAAATGATGAATGCCTATGGATTTGCAGCACAATTCAAAATTTTGTTTACCTATCCTGTATCAGATAGAAAAAAATATCGGAAGTTAAAGTTGGGTTTTCGTTAATCCTTACCTGTATGAAGTTAACGAAATCAAGCCTTGAATTCTTGTCTCCTTGTTTCTTCTGTATTTTATACGGGAACAAGTGCAAATCATTACGCAAAAACAGTGCAAATTTGTCTGTTTAATCCAGTTTCGCACAATCCTTGTCTTATTTCGAGCCTCCTCTGCTTAAAAATGAGGCTCACGAATGTTCAATATGATCCATTTTAGCATGTTCGTGCTTCTTGTTCTGCCCACTGCTGGCCTCAAATTTCCAAATGAGTGATAAATGGTGTTTCTTGGTGGTCTATCTTTTGTTGAATGATTTATCCTGATTTCTTTGTGTTGCTGTCACAGATTTCGACTTGTGAAACAGGTAGCAACTGCCACATTTAGCATTTGCCACTGTTGAACACTAGTCTACCATTGTTGCAAATATGAAACTGTTAACTCTAAAAGAAGAGACCGAAACTGCAGCAATTGGAGCATTATAGAAAGTGAAACTGAGTGTGCATTAAATTCGAAATTCTAAGCAATAAGAGGATATATTATTTCTTTTAATCGGGATGAAGATGTAGAAATTAGAGTGTTTCAAAAACGTTGAAGATAAATGGGACACCCTGCACTAACAATACGTGGCTACGCTTCAGAAGCAAACTGAGGTAAAGATGCACTGGTGTTCCATCGTTTTTAATCGTAAATTTTATCAATCACCAAACTCCGACGTATTTGTAGTGGTGTTGAGGGATTTCATGATTGCCCTATTATTCAAATTCCATGGTATGCACACAAGGGTTATTTTTTAATGAGAACTAGAAGTTATCACACAAGATCACAACATTTGGTCATCGTGACTGAGCGGTGGAAGGACTCATTCTAGTTTGCTAAAGAATTTGAGCCAAAATGCAAGCGTGGCAAACGAAATCCTTACCAGTGATGGTTAACTATGATAACGTGAGCGACTTCCAATCCTCCTTCAGTAACTCTGTGATACATTCTGGAATATCTGAGCATTATCTCGGGTCCCCTGCAATAGTGGAGGGATCCAGCGGATTGAATCCCAGTTACCCCCACCCCTCTTACTAGACTTTCTCCTTCTAAAACTTATAGGTCAGTGCAAAACGAAGCCAGTTCATCTATACCAACATTTGCTTTAGGTGACAAGGCTCCAAGTTAATTATTTAAAAAAAAAACAATAATTTAACAACAGCTCATTTTAATATGAATAATTCTGAACATGTGTCTTCAATCAGATGTGAACAGTGGAAACTAAAATTGTCCTGTGGTATTTGTTGTCTTATTAACACCATGGCAATATTATAAACATAAAAATAGCCTTGTCCTAATGTTTTAAATACCCTACTGAATGTTCCCCTCACCAATGCCCTTAACTTGGACACTTTACTTGGTTTAATGTATTTGTATGGACTTTTGTGTAAGCTACTATTTAAATTTTGGTGAACAAAAGGAGTAAATTAAAGGTACATTCCTCCCGATTGGCTTTCTTGCATGGCTCAGTTTTGCAACATTACATCAGACGGGTGTAAATGTCCCAAAGACATTCATTTTCTTATTTTTTTCCCTCGTGAGAAACGGGATTGCTACGTTCACTCTAAATTATGTAAATGTTGCAAAAGCTATTTCACGCAGGATGTTCAAATGTAGTGAGAAGGTATGTCCTTTTAAGTTCTACAATAATTGACAAAGCTTTCAAATTATCAGGAAACTATTGCCCCGTACATTTGAATTTGGTTATTCATTCTGCCATAAAGCATCACTATGTTATTTGGAACAGACTGGCAGATTTGTTGCCCCTTATTGTTTGTGATACGGTATCCTATTTAAAGTGTGCTTTCTGGGATAAAATAAAAAGGATTACTGATTTGTGTTTTCTTTACCTGTAACAAATCACTTTAGTGGACTTGAATATTTCAAAACGAGTGAATAATTTCTATTTTTTTTATGGGAAGAAATTCATAAGATGACAGGATAAATAAGTTAATGGTTTCTTTGCTATCTTTAATGACCTTTTCTTTCGACAGTTTCTTATAATTTTCCTGAAAGAAAACATTTAATTTGCTGAATATTATTATTTTATTCCCCAACTATTTCGACCTTTAAAAAAAAATACAAATCAGAGTCTCTTTTAACGCCATCATCCCGTTAACAAAACCAGAAGTCGTTAACTCGTTTTATTTATACACTGCTTTCAATGAAAGTTTTCTATTACAAAAGGAAAAAATGCTGAAGAGCCACTGATCCATTTTATTTGTTTTTTTTCTCCCAATGCACTTTTCCTGTGGAATACAATAATGGGCTGCAAGTCTTCTCATCTGTTAATACCATATTCTCCTTTTGTTGTCCTTGTACTTGTTTTCGCATGCTCTAGCTACATGTCCGTTGCCTTTTCTTTTTACAGACTTTGATCCTACTGCATTTCTCACTAGAGCTCCATTCATTTATCCATGCAGACAACATAGCGTTTACTACGCACATATTCACGATCCTTCCCAGACTCCCGATTCTACCCGTTGCCGCTCCCTTACGGAGCTGCACGAATCTGTTCTTCCTTGCCATTGCCCATACTGCCATCAAGAATCATATCATGAGCTGAGTGTTAGTCCTCCTATACCAATCGATTCTGAATACTCTGCTAGCCCACCCCCTCCAAGACGTTCTTCCTCCCGCCTTCCCCGCTCAATACCGCCGCAGTACCTAGAAATCAGAACCACTGCTCCTCGCCGCCCTCCTCTACCAATATCATTGTTAACCTCTGGTCATTTCCTCCCTCAACCCTATCGCTCTCGTTCGCCATCTCCCTTCGGCCCACGGGAACGTACTCCGTCTACTCTTGATCCACAGTCTTCCACTACTTCAAGGGACCGGTCTCGGTCTCCAGTCTCACGACCCGTTGAAGTCAAGACTCACAAAACAAGCATTAAGATACAAACATCTTCCCCACTGCCAAAAAAAATGGACCAAACTCGAAAAGAAGCAACTGTTGCGTGGTCACAAAAAAATCGAGAGGCCAAACAGAAAGATAAGTCATTGGATAGTAGCTTCTCGGATTGGAGTTACAACAAACCCCATCACCATCAGAGCTATTTAAGTACGGAGACTGGCTACAATAGTCTCAGTGATATGGATTTGCAATACTCTGGCCAGCAGACGCAAACCATGGTGGACCAGGTAATGAGAAGCATCAAAAGTATCCGTAGGGCCTACGAGTCCGAGAAAGTCTTCCAGGATTGGGATGAAAAGATGGCTGCCTTAAGAAACCGTCCAACTGCCCAACTTCCAATTAGTTACCATTTAAGTCCCACTGAACACCGAAGACCAGCAACAGCTTTAGGTGTACGACAGTCATCAGAAAGTCTCTTCATTGATCGTCCAAGCACATTGCCACGCAGAAACCGAGAGCACCGTGACTGGCGACGTTTATATCACAGCACAGACAGACTTGCTAGAAGCTTATCACCACCAAACATTCCATACCGCCTTTACATACTTTCAATATTGAGGACATTAAAAAAGTCGGCCAGGTTTGCTGAGCTTCAAAAATGTTACACCAGCCTTGATCAGGTAGCTAAGTTGGAGAAGTTTGTTCATGACCGTGAACGTATGTTGCTCAAGAAGAGAAGAGGGACCAGTTATATTCTCAGTTCTGCCTCAGTCAATGAACTCGATCGGTTACACACCGAGCTTGACAGAGCCCAACAGAACAAAGCTTTTTTCTACAAAGCACGCACTAAAGAGCAAGTGCAGTGGCAACGGGAGCGAGACAGAGGTTTGCGTTGGAGAGACAAATCGGTTGAAGATGTGCGCCGAGAGTATGCCGATGCCACTCGATCTAGGAAATACAAAAGAACAGTTGAAGGTCACACAAAACTTTATCATTCATGTATGTCTGTGTCGGAGTTGGTAGATAAATATTCTAGCTTAGAGACATTAGACGATGACGAGTTTCTTCAACCAGTTTCAAGTGCCTTTACTCGTTCTTCTAGTCTTCGTTGTAGCAGCAGAGTTTTGGAACCACCACGTTCTAAAGGTTGGAGGCATTCTTCAGCAGACATGTATCGTGGTGCCTCTAGCCGCAGCAGCATGATGAAGAAGCCAAAAGACAGTAATGACCAGCCACGGATTACTCGTGAAGTACGGGTGGCGAGAAGCATGGCAGCATCACCACGCGCAGCATCTACTGTGCGCATCGCAACTTCTGATGCAAAGTCTAGAACACCATTGTGTCAAGGCAACATTACAGAGTCAAAACAGTTTAAGAAAACTAAAATTAGCAGTCATGAAGAAACCAAACAGCAGCTGAATGCTCAACTTTCAGCACGTAGGTCACAAACTCCTGTGGACGAATTGCCTAGTTATTCGGAAGAAACTACAGATGGAGGTGGTCCAAGAAGCCTGTCTAGCCAGGGTACAAGTGAATACCTTATGCTGGTTAGTCCTCCAAAGACTAGTAGATCCATGCCTGCCAGACCTGTTTCTTCATCTGTAAAAGATGCTAATCCTCAGTTTACTCAAAAACCTTATGTTCCTGTCTGCTGGTGGACGAATAAAGTTGCTTCATGTAAGGAGTCTTTTGAGGATATTTTCAACCGTATAGAGGAGGCTCAGGCAAGATTACGTTCGAGATCTCTTCCTCGAAATATGTCGTTAGGTTCTCGCACTGACACTCCTTCATCCTTTGATTATTCCTCAGAGCCTCTCAGCCCTGTGTCGATTCAGAGCAGTGCTGGAAAGCCCTGGACATACCTTGAAGCTCCACGACGTCCTCAAACAGCTACAACACTGCCTAGACCAGGACGTAACCATTCACTGCCGCCATCTAATTCCATGGCTGACATTCCACGACATGCTGCAATTTCTAAAGCTGTTAAACATCCACATCCAACCATGTTTATGCAGAAGCAGTATCCACCTCCTGTGACATATTTTTTGCCGGATTATATACCCGAACGAACTGTATCTACCATTGATTTGACTTCTTCAAAAGACATGCATAATGTCAGACCGTTTGGAAACATGCATGAAAAAGTAGGTGTTCTCTCACATTCCAGTATGGCATCTGAAGAGCTGCTGCGTCCTACCAGTGTGACTGTACGAGTGAAGGACGAAGCAGTTAGCGATGCGGAGTCGCGGTCACGTAGCAGACAGAGATGGAGTAGTGCTAGTGATGTGACCTGTGCAGACAGCAGAGCAGGAAGTTATTATCTGCGACATGTGAAAGGCGGAGATGTCAAAAAGTTGCAACAAAAGTATGAGAGTTTAGAGCGACTGTCACCTTGTACTGAACCAACCCAGTCTGACTTTAAAACGGGAACACCTTTAAGGCGTAAGACCCTTTCTGAAAGTAATGTATTTGCAGCATCTCAGCCACGGAGGAAGGCGCTAGTCATTAGACCCATTTGTCGAGTAGAAGATGGAACTGTTCAAAAGCTGCGTCACAAATTCGAAGAGGAAAAGCTTTTTGAGAAACCACCTCCACAGGGCAAAGGTATTGTTACTCCCGTACATCCATTAAACAACCAGTCATACATTGCTCACACTTTACCTAAAACTAAGAAGGAAAGGCATTCAGCTCCTGTTGACTTTCTTCATACCAGCGAGAGAAATTCTCGAGTTGATTTGTCTCAGACATTCACTGTACGTGGGGTTAGTCCTGGTGATGTCGAGAGACTGAAACTCAAGTGTGAAGAACGTGACCGTACTGCAGCAGAAGAAACTGAAATACAGTCTCGATCTCGGTCTCCTTCACCTCGTCGGCGTCAAGACAAAGATAACTTAACTTACATTAGTGTGACAACGTGTAAGAGTAATCCAGATATTACAATAGACCTTGGTGATATAGAACCTCCTGAAAAGTGGAAGCAGCCATCTGAGGCATTATCTCGCTATAGTTCCTTGCCAGTCTTGGCTCCAATGAAGTCTGCATTGAAGCAGAGTACGCGAACAGAAAGCCGTGATGCCAAAATTACTAAAACTGATCAACAGCAACGAGCTTTTAGCCCAACACGTTCTGTGCATCTTCATGACGAAACACTAGATTATCTTTGGCGAAAGTATGCTGGTTATGATTGGGACCATCGTCGTGAAAGACCTGGCAGTAGCCTTGGCTATGATTACGCTTCAGAATCTCATAGCCGAACTTCGTCCCCAATCCGAGGTACTTCAGTAGGTGAACTTGATCCTGACCTTCAAAGAACCTACACATATTCTCCTCTCATATCCTCAACTCCAATTCCATCTGCTTTCCTCCAAAGTGATGAGGAGGAGGATGAAACTGCTTCCCCAACTCGCACGTCCCGTACCCCAACACCTACACCCCGTTCTGTTACTCCAACCCCTCGCTCTGTGACTCCAACACCCCGTTCCCGTTCTTGCACTCCAACTCCAACTTCGAGTCGAGCTCACAGCGTAAACCATAGGGGAACACCAGCAGACCAACGTCAGCCGACTTCATACAGGGCTCAAGCAGGTGCTAATGAAACCTTTACTGCACCTGTTATTGCACTCTGTAAACTTCACCAACCTTCATTTGCACTTACCAGACGTGGCCGTCTGAGTTACTGATCGGCACAAGGGTCTGCATGCAGTTGAGCACACGTGCACAAATAAAAACACGTGAAAAATTTACACTTAGGGCTAATGGTATGATGGACATTATGTGGAACATTGGGTTATTAGCTGTGAACTACAGGTCACAGAACTGTATTTGTATGCTTAATGTCAAGATCGAATGACAAAAGTTTTTTAAGTTTTAAGTTTCTCTTGACATTAAAAAAAATTCCATACATGTCCACCATCATATGTTTTTATTGAAATTTGTCAAATTGTGTATGTGGATTGCATTATTTCAGTAAGGATTAGTTTGAATAACCATGTTGTAAACATCACAGCTTTGATAATCGCTTTGTATTTGTTAGAATTTAATGTGTAAACTGAGGTGATCACATTAAACAATTTCAGAAAATGACTTGTTTTAGTAAAATAAAAGTTCCACCTGACTGGCAAAGCCCCACAAAGACATTAAATCACGCTATAGATATAGATATAGGCTGAAATATAAAATTAGCGTGATTTTATGTCTTTGTGGGGCTTTGCCAGTCAGAGGCACTTTTATTTTACTGTTTGCACCACCCACAAAATAACGATTTGCAGTTCATCAGCCTGACAGTCAGACTGACTAATTAAAACAAGTCAGGCTGATGAATTGCAAATCGTTATTTATATTCGCATCGAATCATTGTTGTTTTTTTAATTCACTTATTCAGACTGACTAATTAAAACAGAAGTGAATTAAAAAAAAAAACAATGATTCGATGCGAATTTAAATCTGTAAATCATGGTTATTCCAACTGTTCTGCTTATCCTTCATAGACAATTCTGTTTTTCTTTTGTGTGTGTATAGTTGTGGCAGTGAGTTTGTATGCTGGTGTGAATGTAGTATAAAAGCCCATGGATACAAATTTGTACTAACAAAAAAACTTACTCAGTTGCACAAAATTCTCTACTCCATTCTGGTAAAGGGAGGCAAGAGGCACTGACATTCAGCACCATTTCATAAGTATCTAACACATAGGTCAGCCATACAACTTTTTTCTGTATTAGTATTTTTTAAATATCTGCAATACAGTGAATACATTTCAACATTTCAATAACAGTCACTGCAGTGTTAAGTAGTGTGATGCGGCTTATGTATTTATGAATTCACAAGCTAGAAGAATGGGTGTTTATTTAATTTAACTCACAAGTTGTTATATTCTAGGAAGGTGTACGTTGCTTTACCCATGCGTACAAGATACAATTAATTGCAGGATCAATGTTGTAATGCCGTAGTTACTCTAATGAATACACTACAGTTTAAGTGCTAAAAATCTAGTACTTGAAAGTACTAATTCTAACGCTGTAGTAGATGTCAGTCCGGAGTGCTTTGTAAACTTGCAAGCTGTCAAGCATGTACTAACTATAACTAACAAAACATATATACACAATTAACCATTGCATTATAGATGCTTTTCATGTAAAACCTCTTCAAAATTTATTGACTCAAATTGCAAGTAACAACTTTACGCATGATTTAAATAAGGTTATTAGTCTGAAATCTACTTATTTATTGCTCGTCAGCCAAAATATCCAACCTGTCTTAATTTTGTAAAGAAATTTTAATTTGATTACATTAGTTATTAACGTCATCTAACCAAATTGTAGCCGAAATACGGACTAGGCTACAGTTCTTTGATAATAATTAAATGTGATTAGTTTCCCAAGGATACAGTTTATCAAAATAGGTATCAACCTCTCGTGCATGTGTTGACTGATATATTCGCACAACAGAATCTGCACTCCTGTCTCCCACTGCTGTTCCCGAGAGGCGGCTTGCTCGTTCTTGGAGCACGGAGAGTGCACCAGCCCCCCTCGACCTCAGCATGTTGCCTCCTGTTCCTGCGCCTCCACCCAAAGTTCCACTTGTAGATGCAAATATTTCAGGTATGCGGAATACGAGGGATACAATTTTAAGGAAGGTAAAATGATTTGGAACCACAAAATAATGGATGCATAAGCAATTATTTTGTTACACCTTACGTCTATTTCTAATCATTGTTAGCTCCTACAGTGGAAAAGATGCAATTTAGATGTGACAGCATTAAGTTGTTCTAGATGTATTCTAGGCAGTTCTAGATGTGGCAGTATTAAGTTGCATTTGTGCATAAAATGGCAATGCATCTCTAGCTTACATTCACCGCTGAGCATTGCTCCTTAAGCGCGAATTCTTATCATATCCTCTCCAAGCACGTTTGATTTTACTTCTTTGTCCTAGACATCGGTTAAAGGTGTTTTATCTAAGTTTGGGTTAAGTTGCACAATGAATGATCATCAGCTATTTTGTCATTTCGTGGGTTTAAATAAATGACTTTTATCATTTGTAATTTTGTGGCGATAAACCAATATTTACCTTCCAGTGTTAAAAAAAAAACATTAGAACAATGTCTGCGGTATTGTTGGTGCTTTACCCAGTACCGTATATTTTCCACTTCAGTATTAGAACCTTTTATCTAGTGCATCCAAAAGCACGCACTGTTTTTTTACACTCGAAGTGCTACGTAGTTACAATAATATACACTATGAGACTTCACACAGCAAGTTTTAAGCTTTACTATCGTGCTTTTCCTTGAATAATTTCTAGAACTTGGTAAGATCATGACAAAAATAGGTAATGTTGCAGCTAACTTAAAGGAATACTAAATCCTCATTTTCGCCATTTTGTTGTGTGTGTTACCTAAGACCCTGCAAACCGTTTTAACATTCATAAAATCTTGCTTGCCTTGATTGTTACATCGAAATAAATGAAAACAACTGCGTCTTTTAAGTTTCGTTTCTGTCGCTTGCGCGGGTCACGCAGGCAGTTGTGGAATAGGGAAGAAAGATGACATCACGCCGCACGATTCAAACAGGATTTTCTTCAGTTTTTGTTAGTTAAGCACACATCGTCTACTGAAAGCAGGTGTTTTAATAATTAGTATGGCTTAAGCACTAACGCCTATTGACGTCGGGTGCCTCAACATTAATTTCAGTATCAAGACTAATGATAAAAAAAAAATCCAGAGTTGGAGGATTTAGTATTTCTTAACTGTAATCCTAGTTTAATGACATTATCATGAACAAGTTACACAAGTTGAACAAGTTATTCCTTGGCTAATAAATGACATGGACATAACCACTTTACCATCAAAAGTTGGAACAGTAGTGTTTTTTCTCTGCATCACAAATGCAAATTCAGAAAGACCTACAAAACTGCGTTATTAACACAACTATGTTGTGATGAAGATGTTCTACCATCGCCGAAAATAACACCTAGAGAAGCAGTAAAAGGTAGAAGATAGTGTCTTCTCTACCAAAGCAATATTGACTGTAAATTTTCATCGGGGATGGCACTTGCTGCTAGGTACACGTGGTTTTCCATTACGCAGATGCAAATTTGTGATTCAGTCATGTTTGCTGTGCATGTTACTCTCATTGACTGAATATAGCCAGCGTAATGAAGTTATCCATGTGCCACAAGATGCAATAATATCAGAGTTGTGTCTTTTTGTTTTATTTTTAAGGCTTTTTGGTCGCAAGGCTGTGTGATCGTGTTGACTAGCTATTAGATTTAAAAGATTAGATTACAAAGTGAACGTTTCACAAAGCATTTTAGGTGGCGTGTGAATACTCTTTCCAAACAAAACAATATGGCTGGCCATATGACTTACATAACAATAATAGATTAAACTCGGGTGAGGTTTGCACAAGCACCGGTTTTGGTAATGTCTGAACTCGACGGCCAATCTACTTTCGTGTTGGTGGCGGTCGCATGTGGGATTGGGATTTGTTACTTATCGTGGAATGTGTTTATGTACTGCTCGCTTACAGAATCGCCGCATCGTTACAATGAGACGCAAGTTAATATCCACTACAAAGCACCCATTAGGGAATTAGAGAAGGAATACATTGAAGAAGAAGAACTTCGGGTGAAACAAGAAGAAATGGTGAG
>JAHWFP010138332.1:43046-90427 GCA_023313725.1 Lithobius niger | reverse complement strand
AAAAAGTGTCTCCAAAAAGATATCCGCGGAGGGATTTAGAGGGAGAACTTTGAGGCTAAGGAGACTGCCGGTACAATAGGGTGTGCATAGGTTTGGATGTACAAATGCTTACAAAAGAAGGAGTTCGTCCACCAAACAAGGATACAATCAGATGGAGATCAGGTTTAACAATTTCATGATTTTCTTACATGATCGCTTCGGCCGAAAGTTTAACATTGTTTAGCATCCAAGGCTGTACCTTTAAGTCAACAATACATGTGGGTACTTTGTTGGCGAGCGGGGCTCAATTAAATAATTAAGAGTGGTCAAGCTTAAGAAATGTTACACGTAAATCGTAAGGGGAAATTTAAGAGTGGGGAATCAAAGGACCAGTAGGGAATTTCCCACAAAGCCCCCATTCCCCTTACAGTGGAATAAGGCAGTGACCACGTCATAAAAATTAATTAAAACTTCGTTAGCCAGAGAGGAGGAATTTGTCATGTGACATTTAAGAAGTTACAGAAAACGTTAATCTTCTTAACTCTAAAGTAGTAATAAATGTATAAAGTTTAATTATTAAACCAAAGAGCATGCTTAAAGACAGCACATAATAGTGTAGTAAACTAAACTTAGCTCAACAGCAAATTCAAAGATACTCCTATGGTTAGGTTAACTAAACTCATTAGGTATTCTAGCAAGTTTCCCAGGTTTTATTACAAAGGTTAATATTCTGGAGATAAACCCTTTAATCGGGCGGACGTACGACAAGCAGAGGCGGAAGCAGCATTTAAGGTATTTGTTTTTTGGTCTTTACAGGCAAGTTTAGCCGTCCGGTTACTGATGATGGGTCGATACCGCTGGCGTTTGGATTTTGTCGTAGAGTTAGATGAACCGGAAACTATAGTACCCGGGCGTGGGGCGTCAGAAGGACGGACGATTATCTGCGAGAGGCCTGCACCGCGAGAAGTGTGTACAGGGCTGACGATGGGAGTGGAGTGAGTTAGTACATTCGTCCGATCTTCCTCTAGTGGCAAGCTTTCGTGCACATCGTGTATAGGGCTATCTTCGCGAATACTTTCAATCCCGGACAAGGTATCGGCGGTAGACAAAGGCGGAACGGTAGAAGTGGATGACGAAGGGATCCCTGGTCGTGACGTCGATTCATCATTAGACGAATCGCGCATAGAGAGAGAAGTTAATATGGGAGTCTGGTACAAAGGTCCCTTGCTGCTGCCACTTTGTGGTCGTGCGCCAGGAAGGGCAAGTAGATTTGCCTGTTGAAAATAAGTGTAGGCGTTTACATGTTCTACAAAGGTAATATCGGTAGTAAATGCCGAAGTGCCCGTGTATGGGTCGTAAACTTTATGTACACACCGATCTTCCTGGAATCCGAGATATACTCGTGGGACGCCTGTCGGACCCAGTTTCGTAGAGCGGTTACAGGGATGTAAGAAAACGTAACACAAGCATCCAAATCGCTTTAAGGAAATGGAACTTGGCACTTGTCCTGTCCAAGCCTGCAGTGGTGTGACATAGTTTGAGAGGGCTTTAGTACATAACCTATTATGAATCACAGTGGCTTGTAAGCACGCGTCTGCCCAAAAACATTGTGGTAATCCAGCATCCTGAAGAAGGGCTCTAGCAACAGTCTTCAAGTATAAATTCGCTCGCTCATTTATTGAGTTCTGCTGTGGGGTGTAGGGTGTAGTGACTGCATGGAGGGTGCCCTGCTCCCTGAGGAAAGTTTGCAGTCGCTCGGACTGGTACATAAGCGCACCATCCGTAACAAGTTTACCAAGAGTAAGTCTGGTCTCAGTCTGGCGCCTTTTAATCTCATTCATCAAGGTATCACAGACGTCCGCTTTACTAGGTAAAGGATGTGTGAAAAATTGCCTAGTTCCAATGTCTACAATTACCAGAAGGAGACGTGAGCCGTCTATGGCGGGGTCCGAATTTATAAGGCATTCGTCTGCAGACCAAGTTTTCATGAGTGGGGTTGGCGTCCTATGCAGTATGGGGGGATGGCTTCCTCGCTTGGCCTTCGACATTATGCAAATATGACAAGGGGCATTGAATTTACCAGTGAGGGTCGGTGTTTGTAGGGTACCAGCCTTTATCATAGATTGTATGCGCTCTATCGAGGTATGTCCCATACGGCGGTGGAAGAGATTAATATCTACACGAACGTTTGAAGAGTAAAGAGCGTAATAAGGTAGTACTGCGGGTACACACATAGAGATACGAGAGTATGGCAAGGATGTAAGCGACCCCTGAACAAATTGAGTACTTGTATCAGATTGCGATGGTACAGAAGTGTGGGAACTAGCAACTAAGGAAACCAAGGGGGGAAAAGTACCAATAAAGCATGAGCGAACAGAGTGGGTGTAAGCACAGTCTAACAAGCGAGAATGTTTTGAGAGATCGCAGGAACAAGTTACGCTTATTGGTGTGGGAATCTGAGAATAAGGAACCATTTGTGCAACCTCTGGCTCACTAGAGACGGAAGGAATATAAGACGGTCCGGAGTGGCCATAGATAATACCTGTAACCCCGCATGCATGCGCCAAATGGGTTTCTCTCAAAACACTTTCACCATAAACGTCATAGGACTCATCTACCAACAACTTAATAGAAAATAAGTGATTTTCCCGTGGACCAAACATGACTAGGTCTCTAGGCCTATTGCGTCTATTTACATAAACACCATTCGCTCGTAAATTTGTGTTAAGCCCCGAATTGAGCAAGCGTGATGCTGAGAGCAAATTTTTAGCAGCAGCAGGGATTTCTACAACGTTTTTCAATACAACCCAACGTTTAAGTGGTCGGCCTCTTTGGTTATAGCCTTTGACCCGTAGGTCACCCACCAAAACGCCAGTTGTTGTTGCACCATTTGCAGCCAAAGCAACGCTTACTCTTGGGCATTTAGACCTATCTATTTTTTTGTACGAGTGCGAGACTATTATTAAGGATGCACCACTATCGTGGGTAAAGGTTTGGTCCACTTTAAGAGATCTTAAACTAGTTTCACTCTGTGGTGAACATGCATTGCATACATACGGTTTCTGGGTTTCTAGCGCTGAAATTTGCGTATCATTTTCTGTTGAAATGAGGGTTAATCCGTAAGCTGTGTGCTGTTGACACAAGAATGGCACGTTATCTGGGTTGGTGCATTGTTGGTTAAGTCCTGGAGATGTTCGTCTTTGCGTCGTTTGTACTAGGTTAGCCTGTGGAGGAGGCGGTTTCGCATTGCGTGAGTTCTGTTGCCTTGAAGGATTCTGTTGGTCTCTTGGTCGGTTCCTCGAGTCACTGGTCAAGCGGCTCGGACACTGTCCACTTAAATGGCCAAATCCGAAACAGGATCTGCACCTGGGTCCAGGGGGGTGGTCAGCAGGATCCACTTGGTCACAATTCCTAAAATCGTGATCCTCACGGCAATAAATACACCTACGTGAACGACGCTGTCTTGAGAGCTGTTGTGATGCCGGTAGAGGTTTGCCCTTGTGAAGGGTGTCCTTCTTCCGGGGTGAGTTAGACACATAACGGCACTGTCCAGATCTGTTCAAGCTCTGATTGTAGTAGGTCTTGGTAGAAGTACGATCTGGGGAACCTTCGTGAGCTTCGTAACTTGCATGAGAACAGCCACGTCAATGCGTAGAAGGTCTGTAGAGACATGCCGCCCTTTCTGTATCTAGTTGGCGAACAGTGGTCATTTTCCCTAGGATTCCATAGTTGATGCTATCCATCAATTCTACTTGTACTTGTGCCAAATCAAGCGGTCTTCCAGAGCGTAGGAGAGATTCTCTTGCAACAGCTAGACTAGGATGATTTACACCTCTAATTACCCAAGTAGCGGCTTGCTGTTCAGTGAGAGGATAACCAGTTAATATTATTTCCTCTATGATGGCGCGAGCTCTTCTAATATAGCTGCTAACGTCTTCTGATGGCTTCATGGAAATATTCATGAGGTCTTGTAATCTGTGCATTTGATCGAAGGGATCTATACGTTGGAAATCGGCAGTGAGACGTTCCCAAACTAGACGTGCCCTGGCTACATTGTAAAAGGCAATGGCAAGTTGCGGTGACAGGGTCCTCATAATCATGAGTTTACACTCTGCATTTAACTGATTCCACGCAGCTATCTCTTCTGGCGTGGCATGGTTTGCATCCGGACAATCTTGTTCAAGGACAGTCGGTAGCCATTTCTTCTCTACTGCTAAACAAGAGAATATCGCCTTCCAATGTTTAAAGTTCTCATTTCCCTGCAAAATCGGGATTCCTTTATAATAGGAACCTTGTTGGTGGTAGTGGTTACGGGGTCTGTCTTGGATTGCTGGACCCCAAGCTTGCATGATGAAAGAATCCGTTTGACCCTGTGCTTTGTGCTACTAATGTCTTGCTAGCAATCCATTGTTACCATTGCGATGCTTCCATTGCTGGGCTACCCAAGCTACCATTTACTTCGCTACCATTGCTGGGCTACCGCTTACTGTGCTACCATTGCGGGGCTACCATTGCCATGCTACCATTGCGGGGCTACCATTGCTATGCTACTATTTAATGTGGGAAGAGCATAGGCGGCTGAATGACCGGCTATCAGGCTTGAAGGGGGCAGAGCGGTGGTACGGTCCCTCCACGGGCCTCCAAGCAGAGAAGACTGACAGTCAAGCGAAACAGCCACACCTACGTCTGAACCGAGGTCCGTGTTCGGATCGATGGGCAAGGTAGGATTGGATGGTTTACAGGTTGAAAAGCCGTAGATTGTAGCAAGGAAAAGGCGAATGAGGAATAAGGACTTTATTGGTGGTAGTTAGGGGCTTGGCCTCTCTCTCTAGCTTGGCACGGCATAAATTCTCTCTCTAAATCTCACGCAGGATTTACTGGATAACAGTAGGTCAAGATTAAAGTTTAAATGATGGTAAAGTCCCATAAACACACATCACTGTAGGAATACTTGATGAACAGGGAGTTCAAGCCATAAGGGACTTCGCATAGCTACTTTGTTGTCAGGTATTCTTTGCAGTCTTGCGATTAGGACTGAACAATGGCGGCCATCAGAACCACACGTCATGTAAAGAGTGACGCTTCCTTTTCTCCAAGAAAAAAGTGTCTCCAAAAAGATATCCGTGGAGGGATTTAGAGAGAGAACTTTGAGGCTAAGGAGACTGCCGGTACAATAGGGTGTGCATAGGTTTGGATGTACAAATGCTTACAAAAGAAGGAGTTCGTCCACCAAACAAGGATACAATCAGATGGAGATCAGGTTTAACAATGTCATGATATTCTTACATGATCGCTTCGGCCGAAAGTTTAACATTGTTTAGCATCCAAGGCTGTACCTTTCAGTCAACAATACATGTGGGTACTTTGTTGGCGAGCGGGGCTCAATTAAATAATTAAGAGTGGTCAAGCTTAAGAAATGTTACACGTAAATCGTAAGGGGAAATTTAAGAGTGGGGAATCAAAGGACCAGTAGGGAATTTCCCACAAAATGTACACCGAATCCCGTACTATTAACTATACACTAAAGTCCAAAGGCGTTACATCGCACGAACGTGCAGGATATTCCATAGCACCTCTTCTACCAGTCCAGCTGTTGGGAAATTGGTCATCAAAAAGGTCTCGCACCTGTGTTGCATAGTGTGGTTATGCACCATCTTGTTGGAAAATAATATCTGAGAGACACTTTTCCCGTACAGCTGGCAGAATCCTGTCTTCTAGCAGCTGAGGATATCCTGCCTGTCGATTGTTCCATCATGGAAGAATGGTCCAATGACCCCCCCCCCCCCCAAGTCCAAACACCTCCCTAAACATTGATGCCAGGTGATGGCTTGAATGCCGCCATAGTGACGTGTGGGTTGTCATCATTGTAAAATATGCAGTTGTGACGATTAAGTCTGCCATTCAGATGAAAATTGGCTTCATCGGAGTATAATATCCGTTCCATGTTCTGTGGATCATTTGCAAGAAAATCGAGGAATTCCTCGCAGAACTGAATTAGTTGATCGGAATCATCTTCGTTTAAGGCGTGGATACGCCGTGGATGGTATGCCTTCAAACCTACGTCACTAATCAGTCTATTAACTGAAGGCAGTGACACACCCGTTTGTGGTTCCAACTGACGCTGGGACGTCGTTGATTCATCAAGTAACACGTGGTGGATCTCAGCAGCATTTTTAATCGTTTGTGCCATTCGTTTACGGCCAGAACGGCCCTTATGTTGATATTCCACAGAACCTGTGGTTTCAGATTTCTCCATCAAATGTGCCACTGTAGACCGGCCTGGAGGTCGCTGAAGACATGTAGCCTGCAACATCACCAAAATGTCTGATATCGTATCGTTTTGGTAATACCCTTTAATAATATTGATACGTTGGTTTAGGTTCGTTCGTGGCATGTCATTATGAAATACAAAAGAACGAGTGGGATCGAACAAAGCAAATACAGAAAGGAACAAACTGTATCGAATGATACGTATCAGGTTGTATACACCTAACTACTGTCACGTCCAAGTGTACGAACCAACCAGTACTGCAGTATACTACACATCACACAATAGTGCATGCCCTGGGAACATTAGGTCACATGACTCACAACTTTGCGTTCAACGGCAGTACAGTAGCTGAAGAGCAACATGCAACATTAACCAAGGTTACTAAATCGGTAATTAAACTCAGCCAAGTACAGTAAGTACAGTACTGTAAACTGGGAACTCCTGTCGGATAACGTTACTAGGCCTTTTGTGCTGCGAGTGGTGTGGCAGTTAGATATGAATACTGGATAGTTGTTAATTCAGTACGTACATTGGTGATTCGATTTCTACAGAGTACTAGGGATAAAAGGCTGCAGAACCTATGTTGTACTGCCGCTGTACATGTGGCTTCTCCCCACCAAGAAGGGTTGCCACATGCGTTTTTTCCTTTTGCGTTTTTATTTGGAATCCAAATACTGTAAAACCTTTTCTTTTAGCTATTCTGCTTGGTGGCCAATTAAATGTTTTTTTTCCCCTTTTTACTTAAAATCTAATTATGGGCTTTTATTGTTTGTTTTGTCTCCCCACCAAGCAGGGTTGCAAACATGCATTTTTTCCTTTTGTGTTTTTATTTGGAATCCAAATACTGTAAACCCCTTTATTTTAGCTATTCTGCTTGATTGCAGATTGAATGTTTTTTTTTCTTTCTACTTGAAATCTAGTTATGGGCATCTATTGTTTGTTTTGTTTCCCCCTCCCCCCCCCCCCAACAAGCAGGGTTGCCACATGCGATTTTTTCCTTTTGCGTTTCTATTTGGAATCCAAAAGCTGTAAAAGCCTTTATTTTAGCTATTTTGCTTGATAGCCAAATAAATATTTTATTTCTTTTTACTTTTTTTTAATCATATAAATGAGAGCACGAAGCATTACACATGCTTATAAGTGCTCACTACAGTTCAAATTTCATTATCATTCATTTTTCAAATTCAATAACGGGAAGATAATCAAAAATTCAACAATCATACAATTTTACACTTGATTTAATTTTGGGCTTTTATTGTTTGTTTTGGTTCTCCCCCCCCCAAACAACCAGGTCTGTCACATGCTTTTGTTACCTATTGCGTTCTTCTTTGAATTGCAAATAAAAGCTTTCTTTCCTGAGGTCAGGAATAACTTTCTTGATTTCTTTACTGGAGTCAGGGATAAGGGTTATAGAGACGGGGAATGGTTGTTGGACTTTGAAAAATTTAATGTGTAGCGGTTTTTTTAAACACCCTGTATTGTACTAGGGGCCATCACCGAGAATGAAATGTCCAGGCGTGTTCGTGATGCGACAAATGTCAGTGCACTGATCAATTATCTATACGCAGTAGCGTCTTCTGGGTGTGAACCCTGGGCTTTACAAGCAGTCAGCAGTACTCCTGCTTCTATTGGTATTTGAACTGTCTTCAGAATATCCATTTTGTAGTGCGATAGAAGACTTTGGATGGATGCTCTTTGGTGGAATATCCAGAAACTATTGATTCGTTCAAATTCTACACCTAGAAATCTCCTCAGTTCTCCTAGGTTCTTAACAACATATTTGCTAGATAAGATGTTGATTATTTCAGTGTTGGTGCGATGGTTCTTTGCGAAAATTGCAAGGTCACCGACATATACTAAAACAACAGCTTTGTTTTTACATGTGTACAGGTAGCTTTTATCGTATCAAATCCAAGGTCTTCAAAGGCTTGATCTAACTCTGTGAACCACTGTCTGCCGGATTGATGCAGACCATATAATGCTTTATGGAGTCTCCAGACTACATTACTGTCTTGTCGGTATCCAGGGGCTGGTCGCAAGTACACTTCTTCCTGAAAATTGCCGTACAAGTACGCATATTTTAAATCCAAATGATATGTTATCCATCCGTAACAAATCATTAACAACACAAAGTACCGCATCAGGATGAAGGCGGATACGTCTTAAAATAGTCATGTCCCTTCTTTTGAGTGGTTGCCTTGGGCTACTAGACGTGTTCTAAACTTGGCAGTTGTTTCTTGTTTGACAGGGTAGACCCATCGTGAGCTGATGGTCATCTTCACGGTGCTTCTTTTAACAGACATATAAACCTGTCATTGTTGCAGGGTGGACATCTCTTCATCCATTGCCTTCTTTCATTCGTCTGATTGTTTTGAATATATTTTTTAATCGAATTTAGACGGAATGGAGATACCTGCACATAGGGTTGCCGGGTTCGGTAGATCATCGAATGGATCTTCATCATTGTCTTGGTACGTTCCTTGTTCTTCTACAGGGCTTGTTTCCTGGAATTCTCCAGGTGTTTCTGCTTCAATAATCTTTGATAAAGTGGGCTGTTACACCAAGTCTCGTGATAAGCTTTTTCTTCTTGACTGTCCTCCATCTTCAGTGATGTTGATACTCTTTGGACAAGATCACCAATAATTTGCTGACGGTTCAATGCGCTGCATTTAAAGGCTGGTAGGCCAAAAGGCAATTGGTATTGAATGCAATACTGAGCAAAGTCTCTGATAGACCGTTGGTGTGGTCCACCATTATGTCGGTAATAGATGTCTTCTCTGCCTTATTCTCATCCTTTCTTCCTGATAACCATTTCATGCTGCTATCCATTGGTAGGATGAGGTGGTTGGTGAGCAGGCTTGACAAGATCTGGAGCTGTTGTGGAAGGTGTTGCATGACTTAATGTTGTTCTTGGCATGGGAATTGGCATAACTCGTGGTGGGCTAACCACACCCATCAGTGTTATCGGTGTCTCTACAACATCATCATCTGATTCGTCTACAATGTCTCTCTGCTCTCCAGGTCTGGTGTTTTGCCAACGAGAAATTCTACAAAGACATCTTTCCTCTTCGTAAATTCTTGCTGTGGAGTTGTCATACGTCTAGGTCTTAAATCGCACCTTGGGGCTGGAACAATTTCTTCTTCACTGGTCCTAAAGTCTTTGCACTTCTGGTGTTCGTGCATCACGCATGGCTTCACTGCCATTACGTTTCTCATCAAAATCAGCACTCTGTGTTCACTGACGGCAGTTCTCCCATCATCGGGACACCACACTTTGTATCCTTTCATGCCGAAAAAAGCATAGCCGACTAAAAGACCAAGCTTTGATCTGGGTTGAAGCTTGGTACGGTTCCTGTGGTCATCATGTACAAAGCAAAGACTTCCTATTCTTCTCAAATGTCCTACGCTTTACTGACGATTGAAATATAAGGCATTCGATATTTCATCATTAATGCCTGAATGGACAATTCTGTTCTTGATGTACACAGTAGCATACAACATTTTGGATGAGCGGTGTTCAGAGCTCAACATTGCTCGTATAGTGGCATGTGGATGTAAAAGAAGACCAGCATTGAGGAAGGAAAGAACTGTGGTGGGTGTAGTAGATGATTTAGCACTAGGACCATCAACTTCATAACTGACACATAGCATTTAGATGTACCATCCAAAAGAAAAATGAGTTATTAATGTGTTTGTGCCCCAACCAGTCTGCCCTTGTGGTTCGTGTCAACATGGAAGCAGGGAGTTCCCACTGGTAGGGTGAGGCACTGAGGCAGCCCATCCTCTGAATATGTGGTAGGAGTTTTGCCCTCTACAGTGGAAGCCCACGGCCACTGCGTCCTCAGACAAATAACCTCCGATTCTTTGGAAACTACCATCGACTGATACGACAGAGTTTCCTACCATTGTGTCAGTTCTGCTCGATTCTTCGAGCAACCAACCCAACGTTATGATCGGCTCATCTGTTATCTGCGTGACAGACGGTACGTTCACAAACCATTTGATGCAGTCGACACACCTGTTCCTCTCTCAGCCCCAACACAAAGGGCGTTTTGTTGCGGATAGGTCATCATTACCTTCGACAGCAAAGTATGGTACTGCGTGTAAAAACTCACACCTTTGGTTGCCAGCCTACCTGCAAGCTCTGATCGGCTCTCGAATCCAGACCTTTTGCAGTCATGTTCACAAGTTTTTTAATGCCATCAACACACCTGTTCCTGTTAGCCTTTAACAACAAGGTGCATTTTTGTGGATAAGTCTTCAATGCCTTCGGCAGCAAAGAATGGCATTGCGTGCAAGCATTCACGCCTTTGGTCACAAGCCTAGCATCGAGCTGTGATCAGCTCTCATCTCAGCTCATTTGCAGCATGGCATCCAAGTATCTGCTCATCACCCTTCAGGGACACTGCTTCAGCTAAAATGCGATCTGGAGCATTTTTTTCCCATCATCTGCCCAAAACTTTGCACTCTTTCGGGAAAAGTACGAGTATTCAACCTTGAAAGCCGCGGCTGCCTTATGCCTTGCCCGAGCGTGGAGCCTTTCCGACATGAAATGTGGCCAGATCATCGCCAAAATCAACACGCACCTGCAGGACGAAGCCAGATGGATGGCACCAAAATAACGGTGCCATCAGACCAACCCTGTGGTGCTGGTGACCCGTAACACACTTTTCGTAGCATTACGAGTGTTACGGAAAATCGGTCAAACGGTCAGGACTCAAAAACCAGCAGTGTGAGCTTCATGAAACTTGTGTGCCGCTGTGTTTCGTTTCCCCAGATCTTTCTAGCCCATTGCCGAGTCCGCTGGCACCCTGGGGACCACGCTGTCTTCGATCATGTGTGTAGGAAAAAAGTCGTCCGATCGGTGCCATAATTGGCATGTGCCAGAAGGACGAAACCGAAAGATAGGTGCCCTCGGAGCAACCCTGTGTGCAGGTGACCCTAAACCTAGTTTTCGTAGCATTGCGAGTGTTACGGGAAATAGGTCAAACGGTCGAAGCTCATAAACCAGCATTGTAGGTTTCATGAAACTTGGTGTGCCGATGCATCTCGTCCTCCATCTTCCAAGCCTATTCCCAGGTCTGTGCAAAGCCGAGCTATTCTAAAAAACCTGCGACCACCTAAAAAAGCTACGCGCCGGCCCCCCGAATGTTGGCTTCACCACGAACGTATGGAGTTATCGTTACTATTGCAGAAAAAATGAAATGTGGTCCGATCACGGCTAAAATTGGCATGCGTCTGGAGGAAGATGGCAGATGGACGGCACCAAAAGTTGGGTGCCGTCGAACCAACATTGAGTCTCTGGTGACCCTAAACGCATTTTTCGTAGCATTACGAGTGTTGGTGTGAGGGTAATCCTCGTCCGTCCGCGCATTTCAAGCTAATCCCTGGTGCGTGCGAAGTCTGGGAGCCGAGCTATTTGAAAAAAAATCCCTTTGACACCACTTTGAAGAAATGGCCAAATCCCACAGGTATGCTGTTTCTCAGCAACCACTCGTGCTTTTGTTCTGAAACTTCGTAGGCATTTTGTCAAAAGCCAAGGGTATTTCTTCATCCTAAAGCTATTTAGCTTATACCTATGGTTGTAGCTCATCTCGTTCTGCTGCTATTGACGGTCGAAGTATTTAATATGGGTTTTCCATAGTAGGCTGGTACTGAAAATCGATTTTTTAATAACTCCCATTCTAATAGAGCTATGAATCTAAAAGTTTTTGGACACCCAGAAACAGCTTCGTGCACACCGAGTTTGAAGAGGCTAACACGTTCCGTTTGGGTTTGGTGAACTTGAATGCAATAGGGAGCACTGGGCGTCAACAGTAGGAATTTTTTTCTATGGGTGGTAGGGCAATGAATCATTTTGGCTGTCGAGGGAGTTCTTCAGCTAGGTTCACACCAAATTTTTCTAGGAAGAATGGTTTGGAATTGCGAACATGAACTTCTTTGGAGGTGTTGATGAATATCGCTGCAGCAGTGTGCAGTATGACGACCACGTCTTGTCGCAAGGGTCTGGTGTGCTAGGGTCCGTGGGCCAAAGACTGGTGTCCCTTGCAACGGGGACATGCGTGGTCAAAGGCAGACTGTTAAGAATTTACATGGTTTTGAAGTTATTGTCAAAGCTATTGCCTACTACAATTCATTTCTTCACTCCCAGGGAAGTCTTTGTATTGCAAGAGTTGACTTTTGGAGGTGGCATGTCACACTCTTTACATTTATCGTATCAAAAGTTATTGATGGCCTACTACTGTGAGCCTCAATATGAAGGAGTTTTAAAAACGAGTTTCTGCATTTTTCGACACTTTTTTTTTGTAACCAGCCTTGTTTTATCTTTAAAAATGCCAAGACACGTTTTCAACAACTTGTTGACACAGAGTTACAGAGAACTGTTTATTGGTCACAGGAATCATGTATCTTGTATCATGTATCATGTATCATGAATTATGTATCATGTAATCAGGAAGCTTTAGTAGTCATAAGTAAAGGTTACTTTTTAAGGGGTGTGTCCAAGTTTGGTTGTGCCTTGATGGGGTTGGGTTCAAGATATTTTCATGGTCTTGGCTATTTAAATCTCATGCTTCCCCACACCAAAAGTGACGACTGGTCCCCAAACTTATAAATGGAAATAGTCTGAAAAATATCTAATGTTTAATAATTTCAGTGCATTTATGTTATCTATTTATTATTGTTTTGTTTAATTTTAGTTATTATTATCACTATTTTAATTTTTTGGTTATTTTGAAGACTTGTGTCATTTTTTATGGATTAAGGCATAGGAATTAGCAAGACCACGGTCTTTTGAAGGCTATTTTATTTTAACTACAATATTCTTGTGCCACTGTTGCTCTAATTAGAGAAATTTGATACTTTGAAACCCCATAGTTCCCCCCCCCACAGAATTGACATAGACCAATGACATTTAGTAATTGAAGTCGTTTCATAAGTATTTTACTGCATTAATAACTGTAATGTCAACAATCAAACTGTTTGGCCTCCACAGCATGGCCATTTCTTTTTATTGATATTTTTGGTACTAGTCCCGCACCATTAGATCAAACTAATTTTCAAGTTTTATAGCTTAAAACGTAGGAAAGAACAAGGCCTAAAGCCGTGCATTTTTACAAGGACCAAGGTAGCAGGGTACCTTAGGACCAAAAAATTGAAGCAACCAAAATGGTTTTTCATATTTACCACCCGTAATTTTTCCTATCGCTCCTATGTTCAATTGGTTGTGCCCTGTTTGTATTGATACGGTGCCACTTGTTCACCATCGTATCAATACAGGGAGCTCTCCAGATAGGATAAAAACAGGGCACACTCCTGACCTGGATAATGCCACAATTCTTTTTACTGAAAAAAAACTGAGAGCCAGAATTAATCTTGAAACTCTTGTTATTTATCACATCAACCACCTGTTCACAATCACATATTACCTGAAAACAGAAACATGAAAGAATACGTTCCCATAATAAGACAGTTGGGGCTATCCGATTTCGATATTTGAAGTACCTCTTCCCCCCCCCCCCCCGGTCACCTTTAGTATATAATGCGCGGGAGATCCACCTGGCTTCACTTCTTACCTGCACTCGCAGGAAAGAGGTCGTCTTGCTGGTCTTCCTACTGTATTTGCTGTTTCGGCCGGCAATACATAGGTTCTTGGTTTTTAAACATTTTTAAATTTATATTTTTAGGATGTGTCTGCCATAACATTATTTTGTGTTGTTTTATTTGTGTACGAAGCCTTTGAGCGGATATCCAAACTTGATAACGGGGTGCAAATATCCCCCAATCATTGTGTTTCATTGTTTTACATGTGCACTTTTATAGACTATATTTTTATCAATTACAAGGTTTTAAAGCTGTTTGTAGTTTTTCTGCAAGTATAGTTTTGACAAAGAACTTTCTAGCAAAGCCTTGGCACCTGGCTTATTGGCTTCTTCTGTATTTCAGGTACTGATTATGTTATGGATTTGGGCATGCAAGCAAACAGTGTATTCATCATATTTATTGGATGAATCTCGACAAGAGATTGGTGTAAGAAACATTTTATAGAACATTATTAACCTAACATGTCCTTTTGTTAAAAACGAGACACCTTTCCTTACAACTAATGATAACTGTCGGTGTAGAGAGCTAATTACTTAAATTGACTACAGGAATCATTTACATTCAGCCACAATAGGTATATAGGCTCATTTTTTTTGGGGGGGGGGGTAGTACACTTTTTTTGGACCTTGAGTAAGGATAGGTCAAGATTATATCAGGATCTCAAAGGGGGGGTCATCGAAAATTTGGTAGTCAGATTTTCATTTCTGTCACCCCCTCCTGCCATAAATATAGACCAGTCCATGAGGACTTTCTGGAAGGTGGAGATGCATTCTGTCCATCAATCCTAACCAAAATTGTTTAACTTAAACAAGGGGCCATCCGTCACCCATTGAAAGGTAAAGAGTTAATCGTGTACTGGCCAAAGCCTATGGTGATGTTCGAATTCAAATGCTCTTGCAACCCCTCTCATTGCTAAAAATGGACATGCTTAGCATTTTCTGAAAGGAGTGGATATATGCTTTCTCATGGCCCTGCATAAAATTTTCGGACTTTAAAAGGTTGTGTCAAAATTGTTGGAAAATTTCTTATGGGTTTTTATCGATAACCAAAACGTTAAACGAGGGGAGATACAAACGTTCGTTTTACCTATTAAACAAAAGAATGGAGACAAAACAAGAAATCGTAAAACTCAAAAGACGTTTAACCAAAAAGTTTTTAAATCAACGTTTGGGTGAGAGAGAACAAAAAGAATAGCTACAAGAATTTTTAAAGCCATTAGTAAGCATTCTGAAACCGGCAGTTGACGCTCTAAAACCACCAACATTAGTCAGTGGTGTAAAACTCTACATAGCACATGCAAACTACGCCGATTAAAGCTTTAAAAGAGGAAGAAACAGATGAGGATAACTGCAAAGCATTGGGTTAATCACTGTCCCATTCCGATGTCATTACTCCTAGTGAGAAGACATTGTGAATCACTATCGATTTCAGTCTCGCCGAAAACTCAACTCTGGCTCAAACCCCGATAATGTGAATCCCTCCCGAGTCCAAAACCGAATATGCCTCAACTAGTACTGCTCTGAGAGACACCCCTACATATTCCGCAGTGCAACATAGATGCATTTCTACTCCCCAGAGCTTCCTTACATCACCACTATCCGGACAATTGATAGTTTGTTTCCAGGTCAGAATATTGGTCAAACAGCTAAATATTTATTGATAAAGTTTTCAAAAATCCAAAGGAGAATGACTCAGTATTCGGGCAACAATATAACACTAAAAAAGGAGAGCTGGCTTTCGGGAATTAAACAGTTAAAATTTTTGAGAATGACTTATTGGTCGAGGTGAAACAGTATTTGGGAAGACGTGGGCTTTGCAGTTTGCTAGTTTTCAAATATTTGAAAGAAACTTCCTACGTGCCGGATGTTATAGCAGCTTACACGGAAATGTTAAAAAATACTCAAGCCATTTATCACAACAACGACCCCGCCATTTGTAAACCTCAGTCCAATCGTAGCACCAAGTACGTAAACATCGTCACTCCGATTTGGGAAGACATGAAATCGAAGAAAAAGGGGACGGGCATGGTTAAAAAAGTGGGTCATTCGAGCAGAGTCGATTACAAATATTACGACGAGACTAAGACTTTTGTTTAAATTTTTTGGCCAGCCACAATGGACATAGAAAGGGGTTAGTCGAAAGTTTATCAGAAATGCAGTAAGCACAAATCATAACTGGTTTGGAAAAAAGGGTAGCTTATCAAAATTTAGGTTTAAGTTAAAAAAATCGTATATAATAACAAAGAACCATAGAAACAAAAAATATTAAGATGAGGTACTGCGTTAAATGTAAATGTTGCATTTATAACGGTCTGAACCATCAGTTATTATAAAAAAAAATGAGAGACAGGTTCAAGTTGTATTTTGTGAGGCGTGTGGGACGAAGAGAGCTTCCTATATCAAATCTGGAAAGGAATCATAATCAAAATCATAGCTAAGTTACCGCTCAAAATGCATTTGCCGGGCTACCAATTTTGCGGCTCGGGAACCAAACTGAAAAAATTATTGGCTCGAGGAGATACGGGAATTAATAAACTAGACAAAGAGTGCAAAGAACAAGATATCGCTTATTCCGAGAGCTCGGAAAGATCGGCACGCCACTGATGAAGGCCTAATTTCCAATGATCAAAGAGTGAGAGATATCTCTGGTATGGAGGGAAAAACTAGCCACTTCGATCATTAAGAAAATCATGAAAACAAAACAAAATTTCGGAATGGATTTAAAAAAAATAGATCAACTCGTAAAAAAAACTTTGCATAACCAACCCGAAAAAATATTCCGAGACGGAAAGTGATTGTACTGTGCCTGAACTATCGGTGGCAGGCTGACTTGGTGGAAATGATACCTTACGCTTACCTAAAAAAAGTGTTTAACTACCTACTAACCTGCATTAACGTCATGTCCAAGTTCACTTGGGTCATTCCCCGTAAATCTTGATCCGGTGTAGACGTTACCAAAGTTTTCAAGAAAATACTTAGAGGAGCTGCACCCCAAAAAAATTTACAAGTCTATTTAGGTAGTGAGTTCTAGAATAAAGATTTCAAAGCCTTACTCAAGCGACATAACATAAACATATGCTCTATGTACTCTGAGAAGCAAGCGAGCATGATAGAACATTTCAACAGAACGCTGAAAACTCGAATGTGGAAAAGATTCACCAGGCAGTGGACTTACGAGTGGACGCACATTATCGACGAGTTAGTTTCCAATTACAATAACATGGTTCATTCCACCATAAAACTTTAACCGAGGGAAGTAACCAAACGTCATGAACTGTTGTTGAGACATACTAATACTAAACGGTTGTTAAAAAAACCCAAATTCGCCTTAGGAAATAAAGTCACGATTTCTAGAGTTAAGAAAATTTTCAATAAAGGGTATTTGCTGAATATTACTAACGAAATTTTCAGGATTCATAAAGGGCCAAAAACTCAATAGGTAACTTATCTTTTAAAAGACGAGTCAGGTGAACCGGTGCTCAATGGTTTTTATGAACCAGAACTTCAAAAAACTCTAGTTCCCTATTCGTTTTTAGTAGAACATGTATTACGTAAGAAGAAAGGAAATGAAGGGAAAATGCACTTCTTTAAATGGAAGTGCTATGGCTTCAAGTACAACAGTTGGACAGACATCATTAGCAATCTTAGATAAATAGGTCCTTCGCTTTTTTCCGTGTATAACGTTTTCGGTGCAATAAACTTGTCAAAAAAACAATTTTATTTATTTCCTTCAATTTTTTCCCCTTCCCTTCCTCAATTATTTTACTTCCTTATAATACAAAAGGATTAGTCTCACTTCCCAACATCAATTATGGAATCACCTTTGGTCAGAGCACACAACCATTCTGAAAGAAAAATGCGAGCGTTTTGTCGACAAGTTATCCATATTACTGAGGGATTGCATTCATCCATCTCAAATGCAGTGGATCTACCACCACCAATACGAGCTGCCTCTGCTGGAAGAATTGGAACTCATTGATCCGCTGCAGTTTCTACTGTCGGTTCGTCTGACCTTGCAATCTCCTTTACTGGTTTGCCTCAACCAGATGGACAACTACAAAACCCAAGTCTGCTTGGAAGCTAATTCGTCAGAGATACGACTGTAATTCAGGAGGGTTTCTGGTCCCGATACTTGGAAATCTACAACCTGAACGATATTCCCGCACTCTTAGACGAAGCCTTCGATAAGATTCAAAGTTACATCGACGCTTTCACTGAGCATGGAAGTGGTTGGGTTATTTCGCGATTATACAACCTCATCATCAGGGTGGCAAAGAACAAACCAATACAGGGATCGTCCTACATTCCGCTTCCAAAGGCGCTCGCCGGGAAGTCGTATGCCGTGGTTAACGTTCAAAACTTTAACGACCAGAAATGCTTTTTGTACTCAGTATTTTCAACAGGTTTACAGTTGACAGCGAAGACCCGGAAGATTATTTTGAGTTCAAAGATATGCTCGACACCAGCATTATTTATTACCTCATGAAGCTTGGTGAAATTGACAAATTCAAAAAGGCGAACGATCTCGCCATTAATGTTATAGGTTTTCACAACGTGGAAGGATTGTACAGGCTTCGTGTCTCTAAAAATTTAGACGGTCAGCCCATCGACTTCTACCGCTAGGCAGCAAATGTGACAAAGACTCTAGAACGGTGAACGCCCTTTACAGTGCCATTATAGAGATTCCAGGATTTTTAAGCTTTCAAGGTACGGACACTAACGCCAAGTTCTATTGCCGGAACAGTTTCGCCGGATTCGAAAAGGAGTGGATGCTCTCGACTCACCGGAAAGAATGCATGAAAATCAACCCCATGCTAAATTCAAGTCACCCAGAGAAAACTTTCTCAACTTTTGGCATTTCAGTCATAAAAAACTATTCCCGCGCATCGTCTACGCTGATTTCGAGTTTATCCTACGCCATGTGCAAACTGCTCAAGCCAAAGCTTCAACGAGTTCGACGACTAAAATACATCAGCATGCTCCCTGCAGCTTCGGTTACATCGCTGTGGGACTGAACGGGGAGATTGTTAGCCAGCAGTATTACTTGGGAGAAGATGCTGTTGACGTGTTTTACGAATGCATGGAAGAAACCCAAGATTACCTTATGCTGCTGAAAGACGTGAAACCGCTGAAACTCATACGAGTAAAAAAAAAACAGCTACTTTCATACCAACGTTTGCCATTTACTGCGAAAAACCCTTCGATTCAAAGACCCCCTAGAATATTAACAAGCAAACGGTTAGGGACCATTGCCACATCAGCGGGAAGTACAGGGACGGCGTTCATTCAAAATGCAACTTGAGCCCTCGAAACCGGAGAACCATTCCCATCATATTCCACTGCCTAGAAGGCTACGAATTGCATCTCTTTTGGTATCTATCGTGCACAAGTTCAAGGGGAAAGAGGAAGTCTCTAACCGAAATGGGGAGAAGTTTCGGAATATGATAATTAAAAGGAAGGGCATAAACCTTCGATTCTCAGACAGTCCGAGTTTCTTGAAAGCATCGTTGCACACTCTGGTGGAAAACCGCAAGAAAAGTAACATCAGCTTCCCGATCTTCAAAGCTGCCTTGGACTCGACGTAAAATCCGTCTGGTTTCACGATGGTGTGACTCGAGAGGATGCACTGAATCTTCTGACGCGAATGGGTATCTACACTTGCGAGCACGTGCGGACATGTCGATTTTCGAAAATGAAGAACTACTATCGAGAATGTCGTTCTTCTCCCAGCTGAAAGACAAAGAGTTAACGGGTGACAAGTACGTTCGGGCGCTGAACCCCTGGCTCAAGATGAAAACGAAGAAATTTGGTTCGTACCGTGAGATGTGCCAAAGGATGGACGTTTTCTTGTTGGTGGACATATTTGAAGATATTAGAAAACTTTATCTGGAAAACAACAAGTTACTAAGAATCCACTCCGGGATTTAGCTGGGTGGCATTACTTAAAATGGTGAAATCGAAGTTGGAACTTTTAACTCACATCAGGAAGCACAACCTAATAATTTCTGGCATTGTAGGCGGCGTTTCCTTCCTGGGAAAGAGGTTCACGAGAGCCAACAACAAATACCTAACTGACTTCGACCCTTGCGAACCCTCCACCTACATAGAAGACTTGGACACTCTCGTAGGACCACCACTCCCGTCCACCTACACTCTTTGACACCCCGTTACGGCTTTGTCAAGTTCTCTTATCTACCTTACGACTATTACCTGATGAGGTAAGAAAACAAGACCTTCGATGTAGACACAGTGCCGGACGCCGCCGGTTACATCCTGGAAGTGGATCTCGAGTATCCTAGAGAGCTTCACGATGAGCACAACGTTTACCCCCCTCGCTCTGAAGATCGACAATAGGGAGGATTTTTTGTCCTCTTATTCGAGTGATTTGGCCAAAGGCATGAAGCACACTCTTAAATCTTTGTCCAACACCAAGCTCATTCCAAATCTTCCGCACAATAAGTACGTCTTCAGCTACCGGAACCTGAAATGCTACCGCCGGCATGGGCTAGTTCTCTGCCGCATTCGAAAGTCATCGCCTTCAACCAGAAACCACGAATGAGAGGGTACATCGACTTCAACACCGAGAAAAGGCAAGCATCGACCGCTTCGTTCGAGAAGGACTACTTTAAACTCTTGAACAACTCGGATTTCAGCACAAACCATGGACAACAAACAAAATCGGCTCGACGTCAAGCTATGCACCGACGCTAAGAGGGCATTGAAATATACATCCCAACCCCACGCCGACTCCTTCAAGATCTTGAACGAAAACCAAGTGCAGATCAATCGGCGTATTCGAAGCGTTTGGTGGGATCTCCTTACTTATTTGAAATTCTCCATTTTGGAACCGTCTAAAATCGCGATGTATGGGTTTATTACGAATTTATTACGAGTTTATTCGGCCAAAGTATGGAGACCTAGTAAAGCTCCTCTTCAGGGAAATGGAGAGCCTTTGCTATCAAATTGAAACTGACGACTTCTTCGAGGACGTGCTCTAGAACTGAGATGGTTTCGATACGAGCAATTACCCCCGAGACCACCCCCTTTTCTCGGAGTAGAATAAGCAGGTCCTGGGAAAGATGAAAGACTAGATGGGCGGCTTACCTGTCCAATAGTTTGTCGAACTGCGAGCGAAGAAGTACGCGTTTAAAACAGGGAGAAAAGAGACCATTAAAAAGACCAACGGAATCCAGAGATTGTTCGTCAAAAAGCACTTGTCCTTCGACGATTACAAATCTGCCTTGAAATCGATGACACCAGTGCAAAAGGGTACTTGGGCGAAAATCTCCGCGTCAATCTACGGTACGAGTTTCGAAATCCCTCTTCTTGCCATACGACGACAAGAGGTTCATCTTGGAAAATAGCTAGGACACCCTCGCTATCGGCCACTACGACCCGGGAGCGTGGAGAAAGAATACGAGGATGACTTTGACTCAGACATCGATGTGGTAAGTGACGAGGAGGGAGAGGAAAAGGCTAATACAGTGCTCAAAATGCGGGAGGAGGAAAACGTGGGCGAGGAGAAAAAATTAGAAAAGAAAGAGAAAGCGGTTTAGAAACTCTCTTTACTGCAGAACTGTCGGAGGAGATTGGAGGATCCTTTCACGTGGGAAGAGTAGCCCAAAATTGAAAAGAGAGAATTGGAATGGGAAAGGCGGGATTCGTTAGGCCCAGTGTTGAAAAAAGAGAGATTGTCAAAAGATGCAAGTTCAAGTTCAAAGCTCGAGCTGGAAAAACCGAAGCTCAGAGAAAAGAGAGATTAGCAAAAAAAGCTGCTTATAAGAGCAAACCGCTCACTCAAGAAACCGAGGCGTAGAGAAAAGAGAAATTGGCAAAAAAAAAGGTGCCTATAAGAGCAAGCGCACGCTCATGAAACCAAAGTGCAGAGAAAAGAGAGATTAGCAAAAATAGCTGCAGCTAAAAGGAAATGTCTACAAAACGATTTGGAGGACGAAAAGAAAGACAGATTGGCTAATAGACGAAAGCGGAGCGGAATTTAATGAGCTTGAATACCATGTGGATAGGTCTTCTCAGTAAGGGAAACCACGTGTAACTAAAAAAAACCCGCCATGTGGAGTAGACATATACGGCCTAGTAGGCCTTCTGGGGAACTGCATGCAAAATACTAAAAACGATCCGTGTACCTACCTCACAGGTGATCTGGTAACCGTTACTTATGACAAGCCCATTACATCGATGTACTTTCAATACGCGACGATTCATAAAAGCAACTTTTATGGTGTCTGATTTGAGGACCCCTAATGTCGCTTATTCATCACGCTGTAAATATTTGTGAGAGTTCTCACAGTGTGTAAGCCCATAATTCATTTACATTCATGAGACCTGCTGATGTTGCTAATTCGTCAATCTTGTAAGTGCAGCAAATAATTCGCCATTCTTGCAATGTGAATGCTCAAAAAATCATTTGAACTACCCCCTCTCTCTCTATTTTGGGACTCCCATAATGTTGACAATTCGTTATTTTCATGCTTCGCAGTATTTTAGAGTTACCACAATGCAAAAGCTCACAGAGCAGTTTTGGCAACCCCCAAAATGCTGTAAAGTCTACATTTTTACTCTTTGAAGCACTTCAAAGTTCTTGCAATGCGAAGCTTACGTAGCATTTGCACTACCCCAGATTTTCCGGACCCCCCCAATTTGGTACCCCCCCATACTGTTGCTGATTATTCATTTTCATGCTCTGAAAGCTTTTGAGAGTTCTTATAATGTGAATGCTCAAACAGCATTTGATGACGCTAGCCTCAGATGACGTCATTTCCGGTCACGTGACCTTAGCGATTCGAGGTGGGCTCATTTAGTTGGCAAAGTGACTCATGTAGCAAAAGGACATTTTTAGGTAGCAAAAGGACACTGAGGTAGCAAAAGGACACTGAGGTAGCAAAAGGACACATTTTGGTAGCAAAAGGCTCTCCACCATCGATGATGTTGAACCACTTTGACCTCGGCTCGGTGCCGCCATCTTTGAAAATGGCCGCTCTTCCAGTCTGCATAAATGTAACAAAAAGCACTTTCCGACCGTCCTCCAGTTTGATGAAATCTCGCGTGCGGGAAGCGGGCATTCCCCCCCCCCCCACCTTGTCCAGATCGATGAATTTCCTTGTGCGGGAAGCAGGAAGCAAATTTTTTTGAGGGTCTGTTTATGTACGTCATAGGAGGTTGCAAAACAAACTTTCCCACCCTCCACCAGACTGATGAAAAACGAAAAAAGGTAGCAAAAAGCACTTTTCCCCTCCTCCAGATCGACAAAATTCCGCGCGTGGGAGGCACGCATTTTCCTCCCTCCATCCAGATCGACGAAGCAGGTTTTTCGGGGTGGGTGTGTCTGTCCGTCCCATATCGTAGCCATCTCCACTAGATCAATATTTCTAAAAAGATTCGGAGACCAGACCAACATCATGGATTCCTGTTCAGTTATTTTCACCGGCAAAGGTTCTGACTGGAGAATTATTTTGAATAAACCGATCCATTTGGACTTTAAAAAAATTGCAAACTGGCTCTGTTTGATTTAAACACGTATAACAGCAAAGACACCTTCACCTAAAAACATAACGAAATTAAGTACACAGCCGATGCTGGTGATTCCTGGCAGGAAGTGTTAGTTACTCCCGGTGTGTACGAAATCGAATATTTGAATACATTTCTCAAATAAGCAATAGAAGCAATTGGCCACAGAAAGGAAACCATAATTTTTTGATAAATATATTTCCTAGCTACTCAAGTGGTTAACTGTTTTTAATGGTTGCAAATATTCAAAAATGTTACAATCAAAATAAGCATGGCTCATTTGAGTTCTTTTGCACACGAGAATTTAAACAAAGCTTTACAGGCTCTGGCAGTGGCGAGGCCCCAGAATGCAATGTTGCATCATGTAACAATGGGGCAACAATAGGCGAGGTGCACAAGTTCGTATTGTAGCTCACTTGAACAAGATGCAACGATGCTCGGGCACAAGGAACATAACATTGTCGTGGTATATTCTGTTAGTTTGCTTTGTCGGCCACAGATAGGTTGTCGAGTACCAAAATGAAATGGTCTTGGTTTTTGCTTAAATCTTTCAGTTTTAAACCATAGTGTCTGAAGTGTCTCAAAATTAGGCGGCAGACATGACTGAATGACCTATTTACTTCTTCAGTGCGAGCTTCGGGAAGCCAGTTGAATTGTTTCCGCGATGGTTTGCCGTAATGCCGCATCTGTTGCAACAATGCAGAATCAACTACCCATCGAGCTGACAGGGTAACTCCAGAAACACGGTAGTGTTGCCATCAAATAACAAACATGAGACAAAGATTGGGCAACCTGAACAGAAATACGCATTTCTAATATTGCGTTTTTTCGCAAACAAAATTAGCTAGACAGTGGATATACCTGTGATGTCCTACGCGGGGACACACCTTAGCCCAGCGTGGGCACCAATGGTAATAAACACACTGACTACCAGAGTGTAGGCTACAGCTGATAAGACAGCGAAATTCCTGTTTACTTCTCTTTAAATACAATTATAACAGGAAGTCATGTGATGCAACTTAATACAATATATAATTATGGAATAGCCTATTAGTAGCTAAAGGGGTATCTTGGTAGGGTTAACATATTGACATGAAATTGATGGCTGCCATTGTGGAGCACACAAGTGACGACTCCACAATGCAGCGAGCGAAAAAAAAACAGAAAAAAAAAATAATCTAAGCCCAGCTGGAAATAAAATTATGATTACGAAGGCAAGATGTATTTTTTAGTGCACTACCTATTTTTAAAGAAAGATAAATAATTTTTCGCTTTCGAGAAAAAACTAAACACTATTTTTGAAAGCTGTTTTACAAAAATAGAGAACTGAAGATGTACATGATTAAGCAAAAAATTAAACATTAATAAACTGACTGAAAACTTGCCAGTTTTAAATTTCTGTTTTGATTTCTGGAGCAATTTTACAATAAATTCAATTAAAATTTTCAGTGTTGTTTTAATTTTCGTAGCCTTTTTTGGTTAATTTTCTTTTTGCAGCAACCATTTCTGCAGCTGAAACGCTACAGCGTTGCTGTGGAGGAACATCTGGCATTCGAGAATTCGGTGCCAAATTAGTTTCTTTGGGTTAAGCTTCACCGGAGTGGGAATTGCGGCTCCAAGCAATTTTTTGTTCCGATGTCGGAAGTATTTGTGTACATGAAAAGACAAAAAGATACAAAAAAGATAAAATCGTGAAATCGATTTTTCACACGAACAACAAAATACAATTACATTTTTACCTAATTTTAAAGGTGGACATTTTTAAAATTAACAGAGCCTATTCTCTGCACGAATAACTAGGGGACAAAACGTTTTAGCGTTACTCGCTACAGTTTAAAAAGAACTATCGTTTAATTCATATATAACGGATTACAACAAAAAAAAAACGAAGAAGTTGTAGCCAAATGGTAACTTTGCAAAAAAAACTACAAATTGAGCTTGTCTGGAGCTCTACGCAGTCTCTTTGAACGATGAGCATTTTGAAGCTGCGCTGCAATATCAACCTGTGTTGGTGATAGCACAACTTTGCGTTTATTGGGATTCGGTTTCGCTTTTTTGTTAGCATGACCTGGCTTCGGTGGTGATTGCTTAGTGGATGGTGACGTAATAATTGATGGAGATTGCGACCTTTCTGGCTTAGAATTTCCTTCAAGAGGGGCGCTGGTAGTAGCCAAAGGTGATTGGTTATTTACGTTAGCAGACTCATCCACTTCGTGTGTGTGGGGTAATTCGCTGGAGATTTCCTGCCACCTGGTGACTTGCGTTGTAAATTCTCAGGTGATTTTTCAAGCTGTTGGATTGGTGGAATTTCCCCCTCAGTAACAGAAAATGACTTTCTGGATTAGCCGAGAGATCGACGCTCAGGAACTACGTCAGCGAAACTTGGCTTTTCACGTTGTTTGCCACCAAAAGATATGCGTTTGAAATTAGAGTGATCTTGCTCATTATGCATGGAGAAATTACTGCTTTTCGCCGTCGAAACAAGTGCATTTGGAGGCTGTTCTGGATAATCATTTTCCGCGGTATGTAACCTTAGCTGTTTGCAATGTTTGCAAATCGTATTACCATTAGTATACTCTCTTGAAATTATGGACGTATACCTCAGCTAAACCGTTGGTCCAAGGCGCAAAACTTGGCCCGGTCATGTGCCTAATTCCGTTGGATTTTAACCAATTTTGGAATTCTGCGGACAAAAATTGGGCAGCATTGTCCTTAACTAAGCTGTCTATTAAACCATATAAAGCTATATGATTGTTTAAAACGTCAATGACACGCGCGGACGTTGTTGACTTCATTTTATGCACAAAAGGAATTTTTGAATGTGTGTCTACAAGAAAGAAAAACATGTAATTGTCCATCGGCCCCAAAAAATCAGCGTGTAAGCGATTATTTGGTTTTAGTGGATATTCCCACGTATGCTTAGGACCTGACGTTTGAGTATCTTTATACTCTTGACAATTTTGGCATGATTTGACTTTATTTTCAATGTCAGAGTCAATCTTAGGCCACCATACTTTTTGTCTAGCTAAACTTTTCAATTTAACTATGCCTAAGTGAGCACTGTGTAGATCTTTCAAGATTTGTCTCCGCAAGTCCGTCGGCACCAGGACTCTATACCCCCAAAATAGGGTTTCATTTTCGACAGAGATTTCAGCATGACGTGTGAAGTACGGTAACAGATCGGGAATTTCGCATTTGTCAGGCCAACCATGGTTCACAAACGTGTTACTGGTGACAGAATGTGAGCGAGATTCGTTAGGTATTTTGAGTAATGGTTTACAAAACCCAGAAAGCTCTGTAGCTCTTGAATATATGTTGGGTTAGGAGCGTTTCTGACTGCTTCGATAACCTCAGGGAGTGTAAGCAGGCCTTCTGCATTTATCATGTGGCCTAAATATTTTAATTCAGGCCGCGACAGTTTGCACTTCTCGATCCTAAGTTTGGCTCCTGCATCTTGTAAAGCATTTAACAGTTTTTTTAACGATTCGTCATGCTCACCCCCCTTCCCGCTGACCAGGATGTCATCATAAAACGGGAGACATTGAGGATTTTACCGGTGACTTGAGTCATTACCCTCTGGAAAATTCCAGGACTGGACGCCAGGCCTTGGGGTACGCGAAGCCATCTAAACAAACCCAGGGGTGTATTTATTGTCAAAGCTTCTTGTGACTCTTTGTCGAGTTCAATTTGCAGAAATGCATCCTTAAGATCGATAAAGGAAAAAGTGTCACTGCCTGCTAATTCACTGAATAATTCTGCGGCCGTGGGAACCGGATAGTGGTCGACTTCGAGTTGAGGGTTCACGGTGGTTTTATAATCACCAATCACTCGGATTTGACCATCCGCCTTGTGAACTATGACGATCGGCGTAGACCACTGAGAAGTCTCCATAGGCTCTAGAATTCCAAGGCCAACCAATCTACGAATTTCTTGGTTAACCTTTTCTTTGAGTGCTAACGGAACCGGTCTTACACGACTGTACACAGGTTTGGCATCAGGTTTTAAATGAATTTTGGCTTTAAAATTCTTAAACTTACCCATGCCTTCAGAAAATAGCTCCGGGAAACCCTTCACTATTTCGTAAGTGTCAACTGGCGTAATGCTAGTTTTAATTTTCTTTACACTTTTCTTAGGTTTCACTTTCGTTTGTAGGTCGTAAAAAGGATGGAAATTAACTCGAAAAATAGAAAGCCAATCCTTTCCCATTAATGCAGGTTTATATAATTTTGAAACTAAAGCATCCAAATGTTCGATTTGACCTTGAACTTCAACCTTCAGACTTACAGTGTAAATCGTGTTCTCAATTCCGTCGGTGTATGAGTGTATAGAGTACGGACTGAGTTTTAAAGGACAGTCCGCAAAATGTTTTTGATGCCACTCAATAGGGATAATGGATGCATCTGCTCCGGAATCAAGTAGTTCCATTTCTAGCTTGACACCATTTAGGCAGACCGACATTTTCCATTTATGGATTTTCATAGAATTAACTACTACTATTATTTTGTTGGTTTGTAGGGGAATTGAAATCTGGTCCGCAGCCTGACTCAGTCCAAGAGTATTATTTTTTAGTACAAGATAGTCGTTGTCTGAATCGTTATCAGACCCGGAACCAGATTCTGAATTTTCGGCTTCAACATCCTGGTCTTCTTCACTATCACTTTCACTATCGCGTTCGAGTTTGTTGACGCGTTTTTTGTAGCTACACTTTTGTTTTGTGTTCGGCCTAGCCTTAAAATTTATGCTAGAACTTGCTTTAGGGTGGTCGAGGGATTTTAATGTTCTATTCGAATGACTAGCTTTTTGGCACACGGCTTTTAAATGGCAGACAGTGTGGCAACGGTCACATGTATAGTCTCGATATTTACAAAGTGTTTTCACGTGGCCATTTTTGCCGCAACAATAGCAAATGAAATCCTTAGTGGATTTAGGCCTACTTGATGTTTTGCCCGATTTTTTAGCTACGTAGTTAGCAGCTTTAGAATGGTTTCTCAAAACGCTTTGGTCTGTTTCAGCAGATTCTAAGGATAAAGCTAAGGATGTTGTAGCCTTTAAATCCAGAGTCTGCTTCAACAACTCGCGTTGAATGACTTCTGATTGGATCCCCCCAATTAGGCGATCCCTAATCATTTCGCTGTTAATGTCTTTAATTTTTGAGAAGTCACAATACTTCGTCATTAGCTTTAAGGCAGCTAAATATTCCCCGATACTCTCATCTGATTTTTGCGATCTTCTAAAGAATTTAACACGCTCAGATACCACTGAGGGCACTGGCTCAATGTCGTCTAAAACTCTTTTAACGAGCTCATCAAATGTTAATGAGTCGGGCAAATCAGGTGAGAGGATATTAAGAATTCTATCAAACATTTTCTGGCCCACAGATGCCTTAGAAAATTAACTTGCTTGGTTGCTGGTATGCCTTTAGCTAAAAAAAAAGGAACGAATTCGGCTGGAGTATTTCTCCCATGTGTCAGACTCGCAATCGAATTCCAAAAATAAACCAGCGGTTTTAGACGAACCCATGTTGACGTCGTCTTCACTATCACTAGATTCAAAATTTAGGTTTAAATTAGAACTAGCTTCATTAACGCTTGCGTTCACTACTGAATTATTTTCAGTTTCACTTTCACTGCTAATTTTAGCAGTTACAGGTGGTTTGCTACCTACACCTGTCTTTGGCATAAGCCTACAAAATTAAATTAAATTAAATTTAATTACAATCCTGTTTAACATGCAAGGATTAAACTGGAGCACTCAAGACTACCGGTCACTTATTTAAACACAGAAATAAATCAAGCTTGACTGTAGCCTACCTAGTTGTATAAATTAACTGCCTACAAGTTAAGTTTAAAGGGACTAGGCTTTGAAAAAATGTTTTATGTTCACCATTTGCAACGTTTTACAAAACAACACTTCTGGCCTAAGCCTCAGCACAGACCAGATTTCACTAAGTTTGAGCATAAACCTACGGTGTTAAATTTTACACCGGCACACACTAGCCCGAATATGGGCAATGGCACAATCGAATTTACAAGGGTTAATTTAGCAGCGCATTTTTCGAACCTTTTAGGTTTATAATGCTGCCTGTGCGGACACGCCAGTGCGTCGCTCTAGAACACTGCCAAGGTAAAATTAACCTTAATAAATCCAATTGCCCACTTCGGTTCTAGTTGTTAAGGTACTAAATTTAACTGTTATCATTTCGTACCACACAGCACTACCACGTCAAAATAACACTGTTTGAAAAAGTTTAAACTCTGATAGGAATTCAGAGCACTAATTTTCATTGCCAAAATGAAAAAAAAATTTGCAACTTACCACAAATATGGAACAAAGATGTGGTTGAAGACCTATCAGTTTAAGCTTAAGTTTTTAAAGATTACCAAAGGTACCGGACTCGTCGCCAACTGTGAAGTCCTAGGCGGGGACACACCTTAGCCCAGCGTGCGCACCAATGGTAATAAACACACGGACTACCAGAGTGTAGGCTACAGCTGATAAGACAGCGAACTTCCTGTTTACTTCTCTTTAAATACAATTATAACAGGAAGTCATGTGATGCAACTTAATACAATATATAATTATGGAATAGCCTATTAGTAGTTAAAGGGGTATCTTGGTAGGGTTAACATATTGACATGAAATTGATGGCTGCCATTGTGGAGCACACAAGTGACGACTCCACAATACCGTAAACATGATAGACCAGACAATAACAATTATAAAATAATGGAAGCGAAAAAAGCGAACAAATTAACTGAACAAATTTGAGCTCGTATCCCCATACTCAGAGGTCAAAAGGTACACAAATAAAAACGGAGTAGAGTTCACTGGAACGCAATGAACTATAATTTGAACTCCAATTCCAGGGAACAAGATCGTGACTTGCTAGGCTCCATGCACACGCATTCATGTACATCACTAATCAAACAAACAAAACGGTTGGATACTTCACATACATAAAATACACACACAAAATACAACATACACACGCACATGAAACATTGAAAATCTAAAACACATACAAAACAGACCTCTTAAACAGCAAAACGCCTACAGAAGATGAAAAAGATATTTACAATCACTGGAAAAAAAACTGCCTTAATTCGGAGTATGCTTGTTTCACAAATTATAAATCCACACAAAATACACATATAACCACTCTGAGAAAACACACTTAAAATATAAAAAAAAACTAACACAGACAATTAAAAAATACTGCATAACACTTAAGTGCAAAGACACGCAAACAAACATTAAATATTTCTAACACAAACAGCGTTCACTTTCTGACATAACCACTGAGTAAAACCGTCCTTGTTCCCTGGAATTAGAGTAAAAATTATAGTTTGTTGCGCTCGAGTGAACTCTATTCCGTTTTTATTCATGTACCTTTACAGATGTGAGTATGGGGTTACGAGCTCTAATGCTTTTTTTTAACAGAGAACCCGTTTTTTGTTCATTAATTACATGGTTGCGTGATAAACCCAACAACGACTAAATACGCAATACATTTTTCTTTTGACTAATATTAATAGTTGTTGTTCATACTATTTTAAGCTAGTTTACCTGGTGGTGAGAAAACCCCTCCAAACAACAAAACATATAATAAAATTTTCTGATAATTTTTTAACAAGTAGTTAACTATTATAATAATAATTACAATATAATTACATCCAATTTGGCACATTAAAGCGAATGGACATGGAAGGTTCATGCAGAACCACTGACACCAAGTCTAAGCTACAGTATGTAATCACATTTTACCATACCTTAAGAACAATGGTTTTCAGTTTAATAACCTAAACATGAATATGGTATGTGACGGTGCCATCATCACATCGTGCGGAAGTGAGTTCCAAACGTTCACGACCACAACAAAAAAAAGTTTTCTAGTTTCGACTGAACCTCGGCTTGACCAGTCTCATTAGGTGAATCCTGCTCAGAGTTCGTGTGGAGAGTATAAAGATCATAGGTCACATTTTACTGGTCTTGAATGTGTAGTTAAGCGCCAGGCCACTCTTCAACCAACATAACTCAAGGGAATCTGCTCTCAATATTTTCAATCTCTCAGTACAGAGAAACTATGAAAGACCCACCATTATTTTTGTATACGAACACTGCACCATCTCCACTAGATCAATACCTCTAATACTATTTAGAGGCAAGATCAACATCATGGATTCCTGGTCATTTATTCTAACTAACAAAGTTTCTGACTTGAGAATTAATCTGAATATTTCAATCCATTCACACTATAAAAATTGACTTTGTTTAACTTAAACACATAGAACAGCAGAGACACCATCGCCTAAACACATAACGAAATTAAGTACACAACCGATGCTGGTTATTCCTGGCTGAAAGTGTTAGTAACTCCCAGTGCATAAGAAATCCAGGATTTGAATAAATTTCTGAAATCAGCGATATATACAAATGGCGACAGAAAGAAAGTCATATTTTTTTGTTAAAAGTATTTCCTAGCAACTCTAGTGGTTAACTGTGTTTAGTGGTTATTAATATTCGAAAAGGTTACAAGCAACTTTACCTGTTGGCGTTCCAAACCCTGCAACAACAAAAATATTCACAACCATTAAAATTAGTTAAAAGAAAAGTTTAGTGGTTATGTGTTCATTTTAATGGTTATGTGTTCATACTGTTTCAAGCTAGCTTTCCTGGTGTTGGGAAAGGTCCTAAAACATTAAAATGTATTGTAATTTTTTTGATAAAAATATTTGCTAGCACCTCATATGTTTATCTGTTGTGAATGCTTGTAAGTATTTGACAAGGGTACAAGCTACATTACCTGGTAGTGTGACAACCCCTTCATACAACAAAATATGCAATAAAATTTAATGATAATTTTGTTATCAAATTATTAACTATTATAATAATATTAATAATTATAATTATATTCAATTTGTCACATTAAGAGTCATATAGTGTCATGAGTGTATTTGTGGGCGCAGTTGTAACATCATTTATGTAAATAAAAGAAAGTATGGGTCCGAGAATCAAGCTTTGTGGAACAACATAAGTTATGGGCTGCCATTCACTGAGCTTATTATCAAGTTTAACATAGCTTTCCCTACCACTCAGGTAACTATGAAGTATTCCAAAAAAATTACCTCTAATACCAGCATATTACAATTTCTTCAAGAGGATATCTTTGTCGAGCAAGCCAACTGTTTTTTTTTAAAGTCAATAGCAATTCCACGAACGTGGTTACTGTCATTTAAAGCATTTGTAATCTTGTTATTAGGAAAGCTTAAAGCGTCAATTGTAACAATTTTCTACTGGAAACCAAATTGACATTCATGAATAATCCTAAATTTTTGGAAGAAACCCTGTTATTTATTTGCAAAACAAATATTCAATAACTTTATCCAAAACGGCAGTAATGCTATAGGCCTATAATTACAGTAAAGATTTTTTGCATCTTTTTTAAAGATTGGTCTAATTACTTGTTTTTTTTTCAGATTGTTAGGCCAGACGTCATTTTCAATAACAGAGGGAATCAGAATCCCAAAGACTTCTGCGGCTTGTTCTTTCGATTGTTACAAATTTTCAAGTATGAAGCTGTCAAAGCCACATGAGTGTTTCACCGTCATTTGATTAATGATCGAGAGCATCAAGGTATGTCAGCCTCAGCACGAACTTCCATGTTGAACTTCAAACTTTGAACTTCTAAAGTTTCGCCCAGAATTAACATAGTCCAGCTAAATTACGTATTTGGAGAGTAACTATTTCACTGCATTTCAAATTTTAATAACAACAATCGGACCAATCGGCGTCCGCAGTATAGCTATTTCTTGTTGTTGTTGTTGTTGTTGTTGTTGTTGGAACTCTTTGCCCTCACCTGGTGATCGAACCACTGAAACGATTTTCAAGTTCTATAGCTTAAAACGTAGGTATGGACAAGGCCTAGGGCCTTTTGCATGCTATTTTAATGTAACTACAAAATTCTTGACACGAAAACCCAAATTGTCTAGAACCTTTGCTCTAACCTACAGATCGAACCAATGAACTGATTTTCAATTAGTATAGCTCAAAATGAAGGTATTAACACTGACCAGGGTCTTTTGAACACGATATTCATATAACTGCAGAATTCTCGTCGGCAAACCAATTATTGTTGTAGAGCACTGGGCAGGAATCATAATGTTTGGACTCTTTGCCTTCACCTGGAGATCGAAACTGATTTTCAAGTACTATAGCTTAAAACGTAGGTATGAACAAGGGCAAGGGCATATCATAGGCTATTTTAATGTAACAGCTGCAATATTCTTGACATGGAAAGCCAAATGGGATAAAACTTTAGCTCTCCGAACCAATGAACCAATTTTCAGTTCGTATAGCTTAAAATGTAGGTATTAACACCGACCATAGCCTTTGAACACGATTTTGATGTGACAGCAGTATTCTCGTTGGCAGAGCAATTGTTATTGTAGAGCACTGGGTAGAAATCAATAGGTGGAGTTATACATTTTTTCAAATGGAGCTAAAAACATGAAATTTCGCACACAAGTCTTTCTTACCAGTAAAAATCGAACCAACCATGGACCACGATGAAATACCCCCAGGTACCTTCAGTGCCCACTCCCAGGTGCTTGGGCAAAAATTCTTTTGAAATAGAGTTAAAAGAATGAAATTTGGTACACAAGTCATTCTTAGCAGTATAAGTCGGACAAGCCATGGAACTTTCATGAAATACCCCCAAAGGGTTTCCAGCACACTCCTGTGCCCCCTCATTAAGGTTTCACCAAGAAATTCTTGCAGATCGGGCTAAAAGCATGAAACTTGGCACTCAAGTCATTCTTTGCATTACAAATCAAACCTACCACTGAACCCCCACGAAATATCCCAAAGGGCCCCCTAACGCACCCCTGTACTCCCTCTCTGATGCTTGACCAACAAATTATAGCAGATCGGGCTAAATACTTGAATTGTGCACACAAGTCAGTTTTAGCAGCACACATCGAACCAGTCATAGAACTCCCATGAAATATCCACAAGGCTTCCCCCAAGGCTCACCCCTCTTTCCTGCGGTTTCACCAAAAAATTATAGCAGATCGAACTAAAAACATGAAATTTGGTACACAAGTCATTCATAGTAGTTTAAATTGAACTAGCTATGGAACCCCTTAGAGATGATCAAAAAGGCACCACGGTGGTTCCCCTCCCCCTCCCATGCCCCCGCCTTGAGGCTTGACCAACAAATTCTTTCAGATAGTGCTAAAAGAATGAAATTTGGTACACTAGTCATTGTTAGAGGTAGAAAACAAACAGCTATGGAACTTCCGCGAAATCCTCCAAGACCCTTCAGTGCTTCCCCTATTGCCACTCCATGAGGTTGTTACCCTAAAAATTTTTGTCGATCATACTGAAAGCATGCGTTTTGGTACACCAACCATTCCTAGCAGTAGAAAATGAACCAGCCATGGATCCCAATGAAATACCACCAAGCCTCTCCCAGGATCCGTCATTCCTGTGAACCCCATGAAGCATCAGTGACCAAGTAATTCTAGCTGGACGTACTAAGAAAATGCAGTGTAGCAGTAGAAATCGAACTACATATGGAACCCCATGAGATACATCCACCTCAAGTGATCCTAGTGTCCACTCCATGAGGCATATGATCAGCAAATTCTGGTTTGATTTGCACTGCTAAGAATGACTTAATAATAATAATAATAATGAATTGTTCATAACGAACGGGCAGAAGAAGGGTAATTGCCACTAAAACCTTTCCCAAATTAAAATATTTTTCTTACAAAGTTAAAAATACACTTTTCTTGTTGACAGTAAAGTTGCATAGTAAATTACTATATGTGGAAATTTTATAAATAAAAAACAATGGTAATCCTATACTTAATAAAAAACAATACTCGGCCATGTGCTATACGCCTCACCTCTTAAAACAACGTAAGAATCCTGCCAAACTATAATTCCGGAGCTTGCTCCTAAAGTGGTCTGCATTCTGTACATTTATAAACTCATCGGATAGGCTATTCCAAGGCCCCACCACACGATTGGAAAAGAAAAATTGACGACAATCTGAGTTAACACTCCTCACAATTAATTTCAAGCGATGTCCTCTGGTTTTGCATGTGCCTCGTAGTTCAAAAAACTTCGAATCATCAACATAAAAATGTCATTAATGATACAATATGTTAAAATTAAATCAGCCTTAAGCATCTTAATTCAAGCATCTTAATTCAAGCATCTCAATTCCAGAGGTTTTCAAACGTTCCTGATAATTAAGTGGGTGAAGCCTACCAATTGATTTTGTAAATTTAGAGTTACACTCGCTATTATTGCTTCTATGTCCTTCAATAAAAAAGGCGACCACACTGGACGAGCGTATTCTAGAATTGGATGGACATACACCTTGTATGCCCAAATGAGGTTTCTTAAATCTCCTGAAGTAAAACAACGTCTGATCATTGCTGAACGTTGATTTGCAGTTTTAATAATAGATTGTATGTGGGTAGAAAATTTTAAATTGTTAGTAAGCCAAACACCCATCTTTTTAACCTGTTATCTTGATTCAATGTTAGAATCTAATAACTAATAAAGGGAAAAGTGATTTTTTTTCCCTATATGGAGAACATGACATTTGTCTGCAGCAATTGGTAGTTGCCATGCTAATGACCAGCTGCCAATATTTTCAATTACATTATTTAATTTTTCATGTTCAAGTGCTGTAGTGGCTTTACCATAAGTTTCCACATCATCAGCATACTTAAGTAAAGGACATGAAGAAGTACTGGTCAGATCGTTATTATATTATGACAAACAGAGTTGGTCCTAGAATCGATCCTATTGGTGCACCACTCCCAATCATAACAGAACGTGATGCTGACTGACCAACAACAACTTTGTGTGAACGATTATGGAGAAAATCCTCAATCCAAGTAATTAGAGTGCTAGAAAAACCAGTATATTTAAGTTTAGCTATTAATTTAGAACGAACAACCAAATCGAAAGCTTTTGCAAAATCAACAAAAACAACATCTGTAGGAATCCCTCTATCAGAATTAAATGACTAATCCTCCAGTGCAGAAAGCAATTGCAGGGTTGTTGAACGAGTTGGGACAAAACCAATTTGGTCATTGAGTATAACGGAATGCTGTTCCATAAATTTTACCATATTATTTCTTACAACACGTTCCATTACTATGCACGCTACACATGTTAGTGATATAGGCCTGTAATTTAACGGATCGGAAACACTACCCTTTTTGTATATTGGCACCACCCGCGCAGCCTTCCAAGGATCAGGCAAAGTACCAATAGTGAATGATAAATTAAAAATAATAGCTAAAGGTACTGAAATTTCTCGTGCCACCTCTTTAAAAAAAGATGCTGAGAAGCCATCAGGTCCTATAGATTTACTAGATTTTAGGCTCTTAAGAATTTCCGACACATCAGATAGCCCAAATGCGATATCTAAGCTCTGATCTATCACACATGTGTCGGTTAGTGGTGGTATCACATTATTGTCAGTTGTAAAGTTAGAAGAAAATGCATCCACCAAATCATTAGCCTTAGCTAACTCATCTGTTTGGAGCACGCCGTTAACCTTTAAAGGTGGTATGGGACGATAATTGGAAGTTTTGCGCTTTACAAAGTTAAATAGCGCTGCAAGATTACCTTGCTCTAAAACTTTCCTTTCCTTAGCTTGTGATAGTTCATTTACTTTAGAAGTGTAGGCTTGCCTGCTTTTCAAATAATTATTTTTTAAATCTTTATCGTTTCGGTTTCTACTGCAGCTTCGCCAATGCAATAGTTTTTTTCTCCTTAGTTTGCACAAAATCGCTGGAATTTTGGGTCGGCTGTTACGTAGCAGTTCAATGACAGTGCAACGAATCAGTAGTTAAAAGAGTTAAAAATTCATAGAAGCTAAGCCAGGCTGCATTTACATCTAAATCATTTAGGTAAAGCCAGTTTTTGCGATCCAAATGCCAACGTATATGATCAAAATTAATATGTTTTTTTTTAATATTGTACAGGTTTTGTTAATGGGTTACCCATAAAATTTGATTGAATTTGGAAAAACACCTTGCGATGGTCACTTTGACCGACATGATCGCCAAAATCAACCTCATATGCAGTTCTGTCGTTATCGCATAGGACTAGATCAAGCGTTATGCCTGGTTGGTTTCAAAACCAACTGGGACAAACCCAGTTCGGAAACAGTATTAAGGAAGACGTGTTGTACACCGTTGGAGGTCGTATACTGATTCCAATTTATAGTGGATTGGTTAAAATCACCCACAATAATATTACTGAAGTAATAATTTAGATTTTTACGCATGTAGGAACACATGGTAGATACCATGGCATCATTAATTCCGTTCGAAATGTTGCCAATTAGTATGTTAATATTGTAATCAGTCAACATGATGCACATTGCCTCTGCATCTGCAGCTATGTCACAGATGCAATAAACGATATCTTTTTTAATTGCTACCATGATACCACCACCTCTAGAACCACGATCTCGTCTAACAAGTATGTATGGGCAATGGGCATTGGCCAACTAACATTGCATCCGTGATAGAATTTGTCAGCCACGTTTCAGTGACGATAACAAGATCGTAAATCTGCAAACATAACTCCAGAGCAAACTCCGGAATCTTACAACAAAGACTTTGTGCATTCATACATAAACAGGATAAATTTCGGAGGCTGACCTTTGTTTATAAGTTTTGTTTCCTGAGACCAATTGTGTACCACTTGTGTACCAATTTGCGTTTTAGCACGGTCAGCAAGAATTTATGTCAATACCTTCATACAGTTGAGTATGGTAGGGGAACAGGAAGGGGCCTTAGGGGTATCTTGAGAGATTCCATAGCTAGCTCGATTTATAAGCTAAGAATTGACTTGTGTACCGAATTTCATAGTTTTCAGCTCGATGTTCGTAAGTAACTAAAAATCTGGCCAGCAACAGCTGACCTACACCTGAAGATTGAGCAATGAACCGAAGCTCAAGTTTATAGCTTAAAACATAGGTATGAAGATTGAAGAAGGCCTATGGCTATTTCAAAGCTATTTTAATGTGACTACAATTATTGTTGGTCTTCTCTTAGGGATATTTTGCTGTCACCTAGAGATCGAACCAAAGACCTGACTTTCAATTTTTGTAGCTCTTAAAATTGAGTATTAAAAAGACTCTCTTATAACAGCTATTTTAAGGTGCTTACAGTATTCTTTTCTGCGCTATTCTTGATGAAACAAGAAAAATGATAATGGATATTATTATTAAAAATAAAATAAGGACGTAAGCCTTAAAAAACTTAAAACCCAAAAGGAACAGATATTAGAAAAAGACATGTGATCCATCAGCATTGCACTAATACGTGTAAAAGATGCTCCAGCTTGTTTTTTTGGATCACTGGAGATTCTTTTACACATATTAGTGCGACGCTGATGGTTTACATCCCAGGTAGCAAATGAACGTAAATTCAACATTGAAGAAATGGTCCAAAGTCCTCTTTTTTGCTGAGTAAAATAATAGGGTGGAATGTCACAGTTATCCACGAGAAATAAACGTTGATACTTGAAGTTAATTTAACGTTTATTCAACACCAATATTCTTACTATTTTCTCCCGACAGCTGTTTTTCGGAACGTTTATTTCCCTCTTTTTCTATCACAGTAATACACGAGAAATAACAGAGTTCAGACAATTTTTCAATTCTCAATTTCCCTGACATTTAAGTTTTTCCAGGTGCACCCAATGACAATATTTATGTGTTGAACAAAAATATACCCTACATCCCGGAAAATAGCTGTTTATAGACTAGTCCAGATGGGATTAAACGCATTTTCATCACAGATATTGGCCTAGCCTAAGATTTGGTTTATTGAAGTTACATCGAAAATACTTGAAAGTATTTAAGTACAAATTAAATTACTAACGTACTAACCTAATAAACTAGGATTTTGTTTCGATGTACTAATTCAATTATACTTACTCCCCTCGTCTTTTCGCTGATTTTCAACAAAATTCTAGATTTCCATGAAATTTCCCTGAATCGACTCCATTTTCGTTTTCCCAGAAATTTCCAGATTCTCCAGGCTTTGTCTGAACCATGAATAAACGTCGAAATTCGAGGTAAACTGAACGTTTATTCTGAGCTTATTCTCAAATTTCTTCAACGGTTATTTATTTATTGATGTTAAAATAAATCTATTTCCTACGTATTCACCCATAACTCACCCTGTGGCTGGATAAGCTCGTTCATTGTAGTATGCATATTATCGGAGGAATTTCGTACCAAAATTGTCTTTCTCCGTCCCAAGTTCACAGACATCCAAACAGAAATATGGCAGCCTGCGGCGTGACGGAACGGAACGGAGTAATGTGAAACAAAAAATCTATCTTCAGGGGAAAATTAACTTTGCTTTACTAAGGGACAAATTGTCCAGTATTAATTGGCTTCAATACCTTGGCTTCAGTAATGCTAACAGTGCCTGGATAGCTTTCCACAAACTTTTATTGGACCTGGTTGCGACGTGAAGAGGTAGACCCTGCTTTAGGTCAATGACTGGTCATTTCAGCCCTTCCCTACCTGTCCCTATTAAAAAACTTGATCGGTCAAAACTTACAGCATGGAGGACCTACAAAAAGTTTCCTTCCGCTTCAACCAAACTTGCATATTCACAGAGGCAAACTGCTTATGCAGTTGCAATTAATGATTGGCGAAACCAAAACGATGTTGCTGCCATTAGGGATGGTAGTCTGTCTAGCTTGTTTCGTCTCTACAAAACTAAAACGCAATCGGCTCGTACCTTGCCTCCTTTTCTGGTTGATGGTGTTTACCTAACTTCTAATACAGCCAAAGCTGAACTTTTAAATTCAACTTTTCTCTCCAATGTTGTTACAGATAACGATGTTATCCCCCCATTTAACTGTGCGAGTCAGAGTGGTTGTAGTGTGGATCCTTGCAGTGTTGACCCAGGTGGCATATCCGGCACTAAAATAACAGGGGATTGTACAAATGTTATCTTTACTGTTGAACAGGTGGTTCAGGTATTGTCTTCCATTAAGCCCAGCCATGCAGTTGGTCCAGACGACTTCTCTGCGTATTTTTACAAGCAGCTCATCCACAAAATTTCTCCTGCATTAACCTTCATCTTTAATCTATCCATGTCTACGGGTTCCATTCCTTCTATGTGGAGAACTGCTAATGTCATCCCGATTTATAAAAAGGGTGATACTTCAAACCCTGCCAACTATCGGCCAATCGCACTTACTGTTGTTCCATGCAAGATCATGGAAACCCTTATCCGTCAATCCTTACTTAAATTTCTTGAGGAGCGGAAGTTACTCGGTGGTGACCAGTTTGGTTTTCTGCCTGGCAGATCTGTAGTGATGCAACTCTTGTTAGTGCTTGACCTTTGGACTTCTGCGATCGACCTAGGCACCCCAACCGATGTCATCTATTTTGATTTCATGAAAGCCTTTGAATCTGTTGTTCACTCAAAACTTCTACACAAACTAATGCTGCTGTCAGTTGGTGGAAATTTACTTGATTGGCTTGCAGACTTCCTCTCAGGTCGCAGGCAGCGTGTGGTGGTTGAATCCTCCAGCTCCTAATTTGCTTGGGTGGGTAGCGGGGTGTCCCAAGGATCCGTCCTCGGTCCGCTACTTTTTGTGATTTATCTAAATGACTTGGCACCATTTTGTGCTGATGGTGCAAGGCCATGCTTTAAATTCGCGGACGATCTTAAAATTTGTTCAACTATCCATTGTTTCAACGATGGTTACCTTTTAAATTCAGATGTGAGCTTTATCCAACGATGGTCGGAGCTGTGGCAACTCCCTCTGTCCAGAGAAAAATGTGGTGTTTTTCATATTGGCCCTGCAAACCCACATTTGAAGTATACTCTGGCGTCATCCGATCTTTCAGTCTTGGATACTGTTAAGGACCTGGGTATCTGGTTTTCTGCAGATCTAAAATCTTCATTACATTGCTCCAAAATTTCGGCCCAGGCCTACCGTCGCCTAGCCCTGGTTAGGCGGTGTTTCGTGAAGTCTCAGGTTTCTACCTTAGTTTGGGCGTTTAAGGTTTACGTTCGTCCTCTGCTCGAATACGCAAGCCCTGTATGGTCACCGTATCTCCTACACGACATTGACTGCCTGGAGGCTGTTCAACGTCATTTCACAAAACGTGTAGCTAACCTTAGAGATCGCCCTCCTGCTGATCGTCTATCTAGATTGGGACTTCAGCCACTCGAGTTACGTCGTATTTGGGCCGACCTTGCACTGACTTTTCGAATTGTACGGGGAGAGTTGCCAATCGACCTTCCCTTTTTCGATTTTTCTTTAGCTACTCAGACAAGGGGCCACTCATATAAATTGCAGGTCTCCGAATCGCGAACAGACTGCCGGAAGCACTTTTTTGCTCTCCGTGTAGTCAAGATCTGGAACTCGCTTCCAGAGTGTGCTGTATCTGCCACCTCGGTCAGTGCCTTTCTGAGGATCATTCGCAAATTACCACTTGACAATTTTCTAAGGCGGACCTATTAAACAGTTTTTACTTAATTTTACCCTCTCTTTTGGGTGCGGCGTAAGCGGCCTTGCGCCCTGCTGTTAACCTTGCTTACCAGCAAAAGATATTATTATTATTATTATTATTATAAATTTAACAACTACAGGAAAATGAGGTTTGTTTCATTGGAATCGGCAAACTTTTTACTAAAATTGTTCATTGGATTTTTGCCTTAGTCTTTGAATGTTCTTGCTGTCGGTACCAAATTTTCTAATTTCACAAAAATAAACACAACGTAAACACAACATTGTACATGTAAAATCCACAGGGCAATTGACTCCCAATTTTCGTATCTTTCCAAAAAGTCCAAGTCCGTTAAAATCCATGCAGCGGAGATATGCAGGTTCCTAGAGTTTGAATTTGTTCAAAAGGCATATAGCAAGAAATCACAGTTTAAAGTTTGCACAACTAAAATGTCATGTTTTCACCTATACTCTGTAATTCACAAAACACTTCCGGGAACACTTCGAGAACGCATTCATGACAAAATTAATAACGTTTTAAGAGTTCTTTTCAAGAACGCTTCTAATGAAAACACTAATTCTCAGGACACTTCATGTGTGCTTATTAAGAAAGCTTCATGTGTTCTTATTAGGAACACTCCCGTTCACTTCAAAATAGTCGAATTACGAGCACTTCAAGTGTTCTCAGAAATGTTCCACAGCTGAGGAAATTTTGTAACATTATAAAATTGCATTGCAGGTGCTCAAAAATAGAAAATCGAACCAGACCATGCACGTAAATTCAAGATTTATGTCTTAATTGTGTGCCCATTTGGATGGGAACTGTGGCATAGAGGAAGTATCGCGGGTTGAATTAAAAGCCATTCTCTTTCCTTTTAACAGTCGTTGTCTAGCTTTAGGCGAGTCCACTCAAAGGCAGGTTGTCACCAATGGAAAATCTTTAGATTCTACCGTAGTACCATGTAGAGCAATGATATCGTTAACCTTTTATAGCTTGCTCCCAAATACACATGGACATACCAAATTTTCATTCAGTAATTGAAGATGCATGCAGCTTGTTTGTTTGTTTAAATATATGGTGGTAGCATTCTTTCACTTGATGGATCAAGTAGCTAGATGATGCTAGATTCTGCAGACTTTCCTACACTGAACATCCACCTTTAAGTGCCACTGGAGGGATGAGTAGTTTCCACACAAGCTGTACGGTAATTCCTTTAGTCCAATTCATAAAACCGTGTTGGTGGGTATAGTGACGTGCAGGATACATCACTGGTATAATAATGCTGCTCGACACCAATATTTGTGTTAAACAGATACCAATACCGGCATACACAGTATCGCTAAGTACTCATCAGATAACAATAGTTCTTGAAGTAGCCTTTCTTTAAGCCTTAATCCCCCCTTTCTTTTTTATTTATAAAAAGAATTTCTTTGGAGATGAAATGCAAAGTTTTATCTAAACTGAACAAAATAATTCGATTTATGCTACACAGCAACAAAAATGTGAGCCTTATTGGATGAAAACTTTCCAATATTGTTACCGTATTAGTACTATTACCAGTTTCAGATCAGACTTATTAGTAACTTTCCACAGGAGCCACTCACTATCATGCTCGCCATTGTTAGCACAATTGCATTTACAAATCCACTAAAGATGATGGGAAAGCATGTTAGTACAACAGCACAGAGCTTGTTTATTACGCAGTCCAATTAAAGTACATGGTATAGTAATCTGTAGATACAAAGCTCAAACAGGTATGCATTTTTGCAAATGACCACATCACGACAGTAAGCAGATGTAGCCACTTATAGCGGAATTCAATGTCCCATTTATTAAGGAGCCTGCCTCCCTATTGGCTTTCCTGTATAACATCCAACAGGAAATCAGGACATCCAGAATTTCGTAAATGTTAAACAATCGTAATGTTCCATGCAAGCGTGCATAAAATTCTTACTGGATAAAATTTCCCACAAAATTTTCCTATAGATTTTTCAAATTTCCGCAGCCTTTCACGTTGTAGGTAAGCCATTTTTTAGTGAATTTCCAGTCCTCTGAAATTTTCCATGAACTACGTTCGAGCGTTTTGGCATATCCTGCACACGTGGTTCCATGGCCTGCACCCAAATTCACTGAAACACGTTTAAATGTTGCAGGCGCTAGTTTCCTGTTGGAAACACTAACCAGCAAAAGGGTATATTCTGTTCTGCTAAAAAAAACCTTGTTAAAAATGAACTCTACAAGTCTGTCGTTGGGGCACTTGAACAAGGTACAACTCCATTAATTAACTCTAGCATGCAATGAAACTCGATATGGCATAGCCTATCATTGAAAAGGTCACACCCTTTTCAAACAAGTTAGATTTAAATACGTAAAGTATCTGGCACTTGATACTAGTTCTATGAAAACTAAGCACAATAGGCCCAGTTCTCAAACTAGGCCTAGCTACAAGTAGTTCAGGCCAAGTGGGACTATTTTTTGTAAAAGCCAACAATATACAATGAATCTATTATTATTTTGCTAGGTTTTTCTCTATCTCGTATAAGAAATTTTATGAAGTTTCGTAAAAAATTACCGAAAGACCTACAGATTTTTAGTGCAATGGTAAAATAAAATAACAAATGCCTGCCAACTTGGTTCATTAATGAGCACGAGTGTTTACTTTCTTGGTTTATGCAAACATTTTATAATATCCATCGAGCATTAAGTTACAACTGAATAGGCCTATATTGTAATGAATTTATTTTCTTTTGCTGGTACAAAATACACCACACAAAACTTGCTTGCTAATTTACTGTAAAAATAAGCATTAAACTTCCATTCATTGTTTTGTTTTATCACTACACCAATCTGTTCAGCTTTTTCATCTAGTTTCACTGAGGCACGGTTTTACCAACTTTAGTTTTATGCTCGGGCCTAGATACTATGTAAGCAGCTGTAGAGCTAAACTGTCAGCACTAACGTGATTCCTTAAAAAATTATTTGCTTCCTGTCTCTACAAACTGCATCATGATGAATAGTCTTCTACTTCAGTCCAACTTAACCCCACAAACAATACATCACTGGCAACCGAGCTACTCTCAGCTACTCAGTGACTTGAATTTCAGCCCCTCCCCTCACCAAAGCAGAGTGTCGTAAAACTGGCTTACACTCCAGAAGCATATAGGTGTTACACAAATGGTTTGCGCCATTGGGCTAGGCTGCAATGATTTACAAGTACTAGGCTACAAAATAATTGTTTCTGCAATAATACTGGGATTGGGTAAAATGATTAGGGCAATTCCGATACAGACACTGTGGTATCGGCATAATCCATCTTCCTCCAATAGCATACAGCAATAAGATTTTTTGGGTGGTAAGCAAGTGTAAATAGCCACTAATTATTGTTTGCCCACTCAGAAAGTCTTCAGTTTTGAAATTTCACAAGTAACACTGAATTCAAAGTTCATTGCAATACAGCATTTTCTGTCTTGCAAATTTTCGCCAACACTAAAACAGGCAACAGTTAATTTGGCTTTAACCGTCATATGTTTTAATGTCTGTCAATAATTTGTTAAGAGAACTGAAATTTTTGCTATAAACTTTAAATTCAGCCTTATTAATGAAATTTGTAGCTGTTGTATCACATTCAAAGCAAAAATTCCTACGAAATCTTTACATCAAATATGTTTTGAGTTTACGTTTAGATATGTTGCTGTTTATATATGCAAAGTACCGGTATCAGAATGGTGTTACCGATATGATGCTAGCGAGTATCGGTATCAGAGTTTTAAAAACAGGTATTGGTACAGCCCAGATAATTATAGAATAAAATGAGCACATATATATAAAAAAAATTTCCATACAGGATGTGTTGGCTAAGAATTAAGTAGAGCTAAGAATTAGCGAGTGCCAAGTGGTGACTGCTGTACTGTCCCCAGATGATAAGTAGAGAGTATGTTTAAAAGTCAATATATTAAAACAAACTTGAGCAAATTCCATTTAGGCATAACTAGTGAGTGAATTTAGGAAAATCAGTGTTTGCTTGCTGTAGGGTTCCCAACCTAATTTCTGCTTAGTGACTACAGTCGACAGTGCATGGGAAGCAGATAAAATCATATGTTACATATACTATTACACATACAGCATCTATTTTAGCACATTTTAGGATGACAGTTCAAAGCACACGAGTGTGTGTAGAAATGAAACTTGGGCAATCCATCCAGCACTGATTTCGAAGAGAAGAGGGTACTAAATCTCACTTACGATGGTGTTACTTCCAAAATTGGCTTGGAACCCACCTCCACGCAAATAACAATCCAGCAGCAATCAGCATTTGGCTGATAGCCTTAGAAAGCACTTCGTTATGCGAAGCATGGTTTTATTTTTTATTATTTAGACCTTTATTTCATCGTTCAGAATGAATTATTGTTTAATCCTTAATTAACTTCAGCACAATAAATGCTGCAAACTATTAATCTGTAACTTGTGTGGTTCTCGATCGGAAGATGCCGTTTTGATGGGTAGGGGTTAAAATTAAATTCGCCAACAGTTGGTTCTCTGAATTACAACTGAAATAGGTGAGGGTTGCTCGGCACCTATGGATCTATTCTGATTCATTCCAGTTTTAGTTGAAGGCACCAGTACAGAAATAAATAATTAAGCCTACCAGGGATGACGGTTCTGACAAATGCAAGTTTATGCCTGAAATGGTAGGCTAACCAGATCTAATAAAAATTGAGAAACACTTATATCACATTAGTGCTAACCAACATGTGAAACAAGGTGATGTGAAAGTGATATAAGTATTTCTCAACTGTTATTATACTGCCTGAATATTATCACTGTCTTTACAGTTTACCGGTTTTTGCATACTTAACAGGATTGTTAAATTCTATGACTTTTACACTGGTAACTTCCTGGAATTAGTCATACGATTTGAAGATGTCAAGTTGATTATCCTCAAGTACCTCCATTTATCACAATTTCAAAACACAAATTTCTGATACTCGGCTATCTGGAGAAGGTTAGACGACTTTCTTCATCAGGCAACCACAGAAACTTCACTTCAATTTGTCACATCCGTTCGTCTGCTATTCGAATTGCTCGAAGTGCATAGTCACCACTATTTATAGAGCCAGTTCGCCATTTCTCAAACAGCACAATGTTAAGGTCACTTCGAAGCAGAAATTGGATCTATGCTGTCCCGGACATTCACAAGCACAGCCTTTTCTTGAATGCGGTGTTGAATAGCCAGGGACTCAAAGCCCCTGAGATGAAAATCTTTGTTTGAATTAGATAAGAGCAGGAAGTTTTACTTTTTATGCCTTCCCAGTGTCTGTTTCATGTGATGTACAGCAGTGTCGTTCGTGTCTACCTCTCCTCTTGTGTCAGCCATGTGTTGCACAATACGGATTCGCACACCTTTCCGGATCTCACCAATGTAAACGGCAATGCAGTCACCACATCGAACCCTGTGCATAGCTTCCTGGTGTTGACAATCTTT